>JARYGA010056740.1:0-29421 GCA_030545235.1 Helianthus tuberosus | reverse complement strand
TTGAGTATGTAATTGAGTGAAGCTAAGTTATGTTTTCTTATTGTAAATAAGTTCAATAAATGTATTTATTGTGAAAGAGTTAACTTTAAAAATGAATTTAAGTACGTCAAGATGTTTATAACGTAAGAAAATTTTATGGTACGAATTTCCGCTGCGACTTTTGTCAAATATGTATTAGGGTCTAACAGTATTTATACATGTATTTTTGGTAGTTCGAATAATATATTTTTAAGTCCCACTTAGAAAATATATTTAACATTTTTTGTCAAAAATAATATATTTTTCCCAAAAAAATAACATATTTTCACTTCTTAGTTTCCGAAATAATATTTTACCAAAAATATGTGTGTAAGAGTATTTTGATAAGTTACATTATTTTGCCCTAAATAATGTAACTAGTTCCCAATCAAATAGATATTCACACAAGCGTTTATATATTCTAAATATATATCTATCCTCTTTTATTTACGAAAATCCGCCTCCGATACTTTGAAGTTTTGTAATAAAACTTATGACGAAGTTTACTCTCGAAAACAAAGTTAAACACATTTGTAAACTCTTGTTAGAAAATAATTTTCTAAGTCTTGGGATTTTTAGAAAATTTCGCCAGAGTTTCCCCTAAAAACGCAGGTGTCCATGCTATTAAGCATATCGTTTTCTTTTCGAAATCAATCAACAATCATCAACAATCAATCTTTACATTACCAAGAGCAAAAATATATGTGTTACACACTAATCATGAACTTGATACTTTCTGTAATCGCGTAGTAACTTGGTAAAGCTTTTATTGGACTTAGTTATCTTCCAAAACGTAATTATTCCTTTAAAAATCATTTTCTTACCAAAGTTTAGTGTTTACAACTTGTAAACAATTTTTACAAAAATTACCCTTTTGAACTCTTCATGTAAATAACATATTCTCATACTTGTCTTATGTCTAAAAATGGTGTAAGTGTTTGTAATAGTCATGATTTTCCAAAAAACCGCTTCTCTAATTTGGTTTATTTACAAAAATCTTTTGTAACTCTTGGATTTACAAGAATATCAACCCACTAGTTTAATTATATTTCATGATAAAACATTTTTATCAAGTTCATATTTAGTTAGAAGGTGGTCATTTTATGTAGCACATAACCACTTTCTAATCTTGTTAAATCATATTTTCTTTAAATATTATTTAACAAGATCCATATGGTGATTAATATCACACAATCAAGAATCATCATAAATTTAACAACATGTTCACTACAACATTTTACTATCAATATTTCATCTTCAAGTAACCTTTTATGTTCAAGTTTCTTGTTTAACCCTTTTTAGTGTTCTTGTTCTTTAGTGTTTTGAACATAACCATCACACTACAACTTTTAACTATGAAACAAGATGAACAAGAGTTTTAACAAGGAACTTACTACTAGTACCAAGGCTAGGGATGATTCTAGTGAAGAAGATGATGAAAAAGGAAGAAACAAAGTCCTTTGAAGCACCACAAGTTGCAACTTCCTTGAATCACCTTATAAGCTTGAATGGAACTTGAAAATTTGATGAAGATGGTGGACTTGTGGTGGTGATGGGGGCGGCACAAGTGAGCCGAGAGGGAGGAGGGAGAGAGTGAGTGAAAGAGTGTGATGATTGTGAAGAATGATGGAGGATCATGAGCCATGCTTATATATATACTTTCACATATTTTGGTCATCTCTACAAGCAATAATCTATTAAAATAATGTGATATAATCTTGCACAAGATTGGGAGTATGGTGTAGTTTTGGGGTGGGTCCATATGGGACCGAATTCGGTTGGGGGGGGGTTGGATGTAAAAATTTGCAACTAATAGGTAATTCCAAGTTAGATTTCAAGTGTAAGCTTATATATGCTATTTATTTGATATTTAGTGGGTGTTAGGGTGTTCGGGGATCACGACTAGTCAAGAAATAAATAAACAATGTGTTTGGCAAAATTTTAGTGTTCCGGGTAATGTCCGGTTGTTCGGTTGGGTACCGTTCCGTTAAAGTGTTTAATTAGTCCGTAAAGTGTCTTTTATATATATTTTTGCAACACTTTTAATTCCCGGCACTTAGGAAAGCATACGGGACCATTCTGTCATATTTTTGCACTTTACTAGTATGTTACAATGCTGAATTTTATTAATGAATGCAGAATTCTGCACTTAAAGTGTGTTTTAGGCACTTCCCGGCACTATAACTATCACCTAGTGACGCAGTTTTATGGTCCTCACTTCCCTACACTCCATACTAGTGTAGTACCTTATCCCTGGCCCATACTGGGCCTCAAAAACACTGTCTGTCTATTGCTGGCATTGTCAGCATATTTCAGAATTATCCGTTCAGTGTGCTAACTGTGCTTTGTGCATCAAGTATGTCACTAAAGTTTGTGTGTAATAAATGGAGTGACTGTATACAATATGATACATATGTATGTATGATGCATAATTCATAAAGCAGTTCAAGTTGTCAGTTGTAATCAAGCACAGTCATTAAGCACATAATTAAAATTAATTAATTGTACAGATACCTGTAATTGTGAGGGTTGTCACACCACCCCTTCCACCATTCTTGTTTCCCTTTGAAGATTGGCCATGTTCAATGACATTGGCCTTTGCTGTTCCAGGACCATCAATCCTTTTCAGTCATTCATAGCAGCAACTTGGAATGTCTCGCTGAGCACCAT
Source organism: Helianthus tuberosus (assembly GCA_030545235.1). Classification (NCBI taxonomy): domain Eukaryota; kingdom Viridiplantae; phylum Streptophyta; class Magnoliopsida; order Asterales; family Asteraceae; genus Helianthus; species Helianthus tuberosus. The sequence goes on along the minus strand of JARYGA010056740.1, from coordinate 26,733 downwards.
TCCTTCCGCATGAATATCATGAAGAATAACTTGCAACTCTTGGACTTGGCTTATGAAAGTTTTAGAGTCTATCATTTTAAAGTCCAAGAACTTCTTAGCGACCGCATCTTCTGTTTTGTATTTGCAATCCAAAGACTCCCATAATTCTTTGGCAGTCTTGGCTTTGCAATACACATTGTAGAGTGTATCCACCGTACCATTCAAAATATAATTACGGCACGCACGAGTTCAACCAAATTCTAGTTCAGAAACTCATTTTTGCACCCCCCCTACGAGCAGGTAGGACTTGTGATAAAACATGTCATAAAGCTACAATGGACTAGTAAAGACTTTGTGTTATAAAAAACCACTCACTTTGTTCCCACACCAATGTAGGACAAAGTATTTACCATGTTTTGAGACTTTCATTCACACATCCAACTTCCAACAATTAGTAACATGGGTTTCTAAACCAATTTGAAAAGTTAAGAGACATAAGTTAGATTGATACAAGTATAGGATGTGTAATTAAGGACCTACAATTTTATGTATAAGCTTATAAGGAATGAAACTAATATGATTAGACTCCACAAAGTGATCTCAGTTAAACCAAAACATATATCTATCATATATTTATACATTTATAAATAAACTCAGATCAACTAAAGACAGAGGAAGTGATTCTACTCAATTCACGTTTGAACAAACAAATACTCGATTAAACTAAATGCCACTGAAACCCTAACCATGGTGGGGTCACAAAGGATTTAACCACACATAGTCATGCTTGATGAAGACACGTGATTTCAAAAGTAGTTGGTACAAGAAGGTAAAAACTATTACCAGTCTGGTACATCATCATCATCATCATCATACTCAGTTAATCCCACCAATAGCAAAGCAAAGGTAGGGTCTGAGGAGGGTAAGATGTAGACAGCCTTACCTCTACCCCGTAGGAATAGAGAGGCTGCTTCCAGTGAGACCCCCGGCTCGATAGTAGTTTTGCATAAAGCCTTGGACATAAGGCACATAACACTCAGCAATCGGGACAAAGACCGATTAGTGAATGTACCATTTTGTCTCTCAGCTATCAACGCCACCACATGATGCAAAATTAACCGTCCTCAGCTTTTAACGTTATTTTCACGAAGTTAGTAAAATTAACCAGTCTGGTACAGAAAACGCTAAAAGTTGGTACGGAATGAATATTGAAAATGTTTTAGTTCGGGAAATTCGGTACTGCTAACCGGTACCATTTGCTCATCCCTGATCACGGGTAGCATACGAACAACAACGGTATCATACAACTTTTTTTGTTGATTTTATTCAACCTTACCGATAACGAAAATACCGGTTACAGTACCGGTATATGAAAGTAAAAACCGGTACTTAAGATCTTTCAGTTCAGGAAATTCGGTACCGGTTGCCAATACCATTTACTCATTCATCTCTGACCATGGGTTTCATATGAATAACATCATTACCATACAACTTTTCTGGTTGATTTTCTTTCGGTTATCGTTTAGTGTTTTTTATACATTTACTTTTTTATTCTTGTTAGGTTATCTTTTAGTGTTTGTTTTTTATATATACAGTTCCTTTTTATTCTTGTTAACAGTATCGTGCGCAACATGCTCGTAGTGATTTTAAAACACATGTAAACATAGATTAAAAAAAATCCTCGCAGCGCGGCGACGGTGATAAACCTCGTTAAATTAGAATTGAAATTTATGCAAAAATTGAAATTTGATCTGAAAGTTAAGTGTGTGTTATAAAAATAAATCAGAATGAAACTAGAATGCAGTTTCTCTTTTTTATGTTGTTTAATTCCAATTCAGTTATTTTTCATAAGTTTATAAAATCCACAACTCATTCGGTTTCATCTGTTAGCTATTTGGTCCAAAATCAGTTAAAAAACTGGTCTGAGATTCTAGAAGTACCAGATGTCAAAAATCAGTAAAACAGGTGTGAGATTCTAGAAGTGTTAACTCATCATCATCATACTTAGTAAATCTCATCAATAGCAAAGCTAAGGTAGGATTTAAGAAGGGTAAGATATAAACAGCCTTATTTTCGATTGCCTTTCCAACCTCCTCGGCAATCGCTTCTCTCATTTGCTCGGTGACTCTCGGCACCGTATCATCGTTACTTTCATCCGCCATCTTTAATACTGAAATGTTTACATTAACCGTTAAACATTTCATTTATAACATATGATTTACTTGTTTTGGTTTAATCAAGTTCATAGCTTGATTCAACTGTTCTTGTTTCATGCATTTCCCGTGTTTGAGTGAACCTACACACTTTTTTCGTGCATATCCGTTCATGTTTCATTTCTATATTCTCTAAATCTACTTAAAACAATTAACACTTACCGGATGCTTGATCAAGCTTGAACCGAACACACTTTATTGACAACCCTTAGCTCTGATTACCAACTTGTAAGACCCGACTTAATATAACGAGATTAGTGATACAAAAGCTTGCATTTAGTACAATAATTTACAAGTTTACAAAATTTTTCATGATTTTAAGACCTTACATGATCAAAATATGCAAGTCATTATGTTACTAGTTAATTGTTAAAACATAGTTTCAAGTGTTTACATATTACTAAAACGAAATAGACAAAATGCGAAAGCTTCATTTCTTGATAATAGCTTGATCACCATCCGGGTTAGGTCCATCTTCACCTACGGTCAAAACCATGGAAATAATTAGTTTTGACTCTTAAACAATCAAGAATAAACAAGTTCCATACTCAAACGTATCAAAAAAATCTCGGAGCTGAGGTGGTGGCGTCGCGCGACGGGGGTGAGGGTCTGCCGTCGCGCAGAGCCACAGGGTCTTTTTGGCAGAAAGTTGTTGTTTGGAGCTGTATCTCAGCCCAGAACCATTTTTACCAATTATAAACTTCAAATCAACATAACTTTTGACTCGGGCGTCCGTTTTAGCCGATTCTTTTTCCTACGTGACCGTAATTTAATTACGGACACGTTTATCAACACGATTTGCATAAAAATATCATTTCAAAAATAGTTGTCCTATAATTCGTCGCTTGTTTATTTGACCCATATGTCTACAAGTTCCACAACATGTATTGTTATCATCATAAACTTTAGGCCAATGCACCCGTTTCTGCATTTACCAAATATGAGCTTGTGCTCCCCTCCTGAGGGTTGCTTATGCAATAACCATCATGCTTATTTCCAAGAATTTAACCATGTCTTTCGGAATCATTTGACAAGCGAATGTTCCGAACTATAATCCTTCTACAAGGGCTCATGCTTTTGCAACGGCTTAGCGTGTCCGTTACACGACCTACACTTGATATATAACCAATCACAAGTGATGGTTATTAATTTCTATGTTTGTAACACAACTTATTTTGACCCGTTTGGATGCCGAATGGGTGTCTCCATTGCTAGACACATCCAAACTCTATTTCTAACTCATGTTTTGTCCCGTTTTACTTGTCTAAGGCACTTTGTCACTCCCGTGACTTAACGGTTTTTCCTTGTTTACCAAATTTCAATATAACAAAGTTAGACTAACAATTAAACATAGGGGCTGTTTGGTAGCCTCTGAATGGTCATTAAGAGTCTACCTCTTAATGGAACCATTAAGAATTTTACCAATGAGAATGTAGAAGAATGTGACTTGTAATGATTTACCATTCAGAGGTTATCTCTTAACCATTCAGACTTGAGGTTACCTCTTATTCATTCAGAGGTTTTAAACCATTAAGATGTAGCATCTGAATGGTCATTAAGAGGCTACCAAACAACCCCATAATGTAGCGAAATTATAAGTCGCGTACCTTTAGCGCACACCTTTCAAACGCGTATCCCCTCCGGTGTGTCCGCTTGACAATCCGGATTCCTTGCCTAAAGAGTTCAAATCACTATAAGTTTAGAACTCTTTCATAAGCCTTAACGCACAATTCTCTATAATAATCGAATCTGCGTTTTCACCCAACTTTTTACATTTTAATCCTCACTTAGGCGTTTTATCAAACACCTAGCGGGTCAGATTTTTACATAATCAAAACCAAGTTCATGACTTGTAATTTTCATCTAAACCAACTTCAATTAGGCACATTTACACATGTTTTAACTTCTATATTTCAGAATTTACCTCTTGGAACTCAGATTACACTAGAACAAGAATCACAATCCTAGTGTTCATCAAGTTTCTACAAACTTATTAGTCACCTACATTGGTGATTATAAACCTTACAAGCCTCATGCAAGATTTTGATAAGAAATCATCTAGGGTTTATCCCTAGACACCATATTGCTTCTAATTCCATCCATGCAAGACATAATCAAGCTCAATTTCAGTTCCTCACAATTAACCTAGAATTTAAGATGAATTAAAACATCAAGATTTTACATATCTTATGATCCCTTCAACTAGGTGATCATTAATTTGTGCTTGAAAATCGATTTAGACTTGATTATGACCTTCAATTGATCAATTTTGTGGAAGCTAGGGTTTGGTGAGGAGCTTTTGTCGCCCCCCCCTGCGTTTCCTGGTCGACCAGACACACCTCTTGTGTGTGTTTGGTATGTTTTAATTTGTTTTATTTAAATTAAGTTTCAAGTTATACAACATAAGTCCCTCCATTCTTATTTAGTTTATATTTTGGCATTTTAAATCCATTAATGCTTTAGAACAAGTCAACTAACTAACTGGGTTATTTATTTCCTAGTTAGCTCATTCTCTCTTACTTGTACTTTATATAGTTCTAATATAAAGTTTTTATAAATTTCGGGGTGTTACACTTTTGTGCCTAAAATGAAAGTTATAAAGCTTATAAAGGTGTAGGGACTAAAAGTGACAAGTTTAAAACTTGTTTGCTGAGATAGGGGGTGGTAGCGCGACGCCACAACCTACCCCTTTTGCTGTGGCGTGCGGCGACGGCCTCATTTTGACAGAATCTTACTTACAGCTGCAGGTTCTTCCTTGCAGGCCAAATAAACCATTCTAACACTCATAATTCGAAACCTTGAGCTTCTTAATGGTTTTAAACATCTGGTATTACACTTGGATTGATCCTAGAGAGCCCCTAAACACTTGGCATGATCTAGAGAAGGCTCCATGCACTATATAAAGTCCCTTAGGGCAGCCGTAATCCTTGCACCTTCACTCTAAACTCTCACATCTCAATTGCTTGAGCATTTCTCTGGGATTCCTGATCAAGAGGGAGCCCACCTTAGTTCAATTTTCATGCAAGGACCTGATGTAAGTGTCCTTAGCCACTATAGTTTGGTTTTTATGTGTTTAAAGACCAAAAGTCAAAGTTGTCGGAATAACACTTTGACTTTTGGTTTAGACCTAAACGGTCCAGCCATTGTTCGAGGAAAATATGGCTACGTGATCGTAATCAGGTAGGTGTTAATCCCTTAAAAGGGCCCATCCTAATTATCACGTTTACTTAGTTAATTGTCGGGTCAAAGTAACTAGTCAAAAAGTCGATGTAACACCTTGAAAATTCACGTCCTATAATGTGTTGACACGTGTCATAAGTTGGAACGTGTGAAAGAATGTTATAAAAGGACTAAAGTTGACAAACATGGAAAGTATGTGAATATACGGGTTCTAAATGTCAACAGTGAATAAATATACTTCATAATAACCCTACATGATGTTTATAACATCAAACGAATAAATCATGGATCATACGAAGCTAAAAGTGAGAGATTACAAACCACAGGGGTTAATTGTGTCAACATGTTTAAGTTATACCTCTGAGTGACCTTTTGACAAACCCGAAGCTTTGTAACTGTTAATTATGCTCACTAGAATACGCGATATAAATTTCATAAAGTTTCGTTATCGTATGAGAAAGTTATGATCAAATTCGTGTACGAGGGGTTAAAGCGTTAACATTGAAAATTATGACTTTTCGGGTTAACCAGAAATGTCCAGGGACTTGGCAAAGTGGGTATAAGCCCTAAAGCCCTTGTATATAAAAATAAAGGGGTCAAATTGCAAGAAAAATAGTTGGTTGCCCTTTCGAAGAGCCAAGAGACATTTATGCAAAAACTTGAAAATGTTAAAACTGGTTTCAAGGCCCACGCGGGCCGCGTCAAGGTTGGTTAACCTTTACGCGGGCCGCGTCAGACGCCCAGTAACAGAATACGTAGACAGACTCCTGTATTCGCGCGTATTCGACCTTTAACCGATATTTTTGCATTGTGGGCGACCCCTAAACAGTCCTAAACACTTAGGGACATGTGTTAATCAGTTGTGGTGGGTTGTAGACTCATGTGTCAAAGATTTGTGGTGATTAAAGTGCTATATAAGGCCCTTGAGTTGCAACAAGTCTTCACACCATCATTCTTGCTCTTCTGATCATTCCTGGAGCTCAAGTCTGCTCTCAAGTGTTCACATTTCGTGCATAGGACCTTTGTAAGTTGGCTTAACCTTCTTTAATAATGTTTAGCTTAGTTATTTAGCTAAAAGTCAAACCATCGTAATTACGGTTTGACTCCAAGATTAATTAATAATGGCTCAGTCAAATCTCGAATTAAAAGTAGTTATAAGTTGGTAATTATGTGGGTAATAAACCCTTAAAAGGGTTCCCCCTGATTCCCACTCTAACTAGGTCAAATGTCGGGTCAAACTTGCTATTAAAAAGTCAACAGAAAGTTTAAATTGCAATTTATGCATGATTAGAAATGTAGAACACATATAACCTGTTTGATCATTAATATAACTTGGTAATTAGTGTAAGGACATGTCTAAACATGTTCAACCCGACAATTTCCTGTTTAGACCCGGTTCGGAACCGAAAGTCGCATAGTTTGACTTATACTTTGACTTTCAGTTCTGACCCGTTATGGTATGTTTTAGAAATTCCTTAGAGCTTTATTTGGACCAGGTTACATGCTAGTATAACCCTCTGTGATTATACACCTCGGATCATTAGTTATCCAATTAATATGCATGATTCCGTTAATTGCTCATATGTTGACCATTATGCCCTTTTCACCTTAACACGTGATTTTTGAAAATGTAAAAAAGTAGAAACTTTAATTACTGATATATAAACTTGTATGCAAAATTTGACATCAGTTTGAGGTGTAGATTAAGAGTTATGCTCGTTAGCGTAAAATTTAAGCTTTATGTTAATTAAACGGCGTAATTAGCGTATAGCCTAGTTAAACATACTTTTTGATATCAAACTCTTTACCCACTGATGTAATATATTATTTTGGGATTTTTAAAGATTTTTAATTAATTTTAGGCTGAGCATAACTTATAGTCGTAGGCTTAATCCGGTAATTGTCGGTTTTGCCCTTACGGGCCATAAAATGAGTTTTACATATCTAAACGACTCCAAACCTTTTGCTACTGATCACATATGATAAATAAATTATTTTAAGCCTTCTGGAAATATAAAAATATCAGATTTATGTATCAAACCCGGAAATGGCCTCTAATCGCCTTTTTAAGCGTTTTTAACGCATGGTATGTGCTATAACTATAATAAACATACAAGGGTTGATACCTACTGATATTAGAGGCAAATTATAATGTTCTAACAGTAAGCAAAGGTTGATAAACTCAGACTTCAGTTTTGAGCTTTTCGGCTTATGTGAAATTACCAAAATACCCCTACGGGGCATAGTTTGGTTATAATTACTAAATTTCACATATATACTTTATCCTACTGTTATAACTTGGTAAAATAAGTATTTTGGCTGATTACATCAGACCTGTAACTCAGGCAAATACTTAAACTCTTTTATAACCTTTTAAATGACCAAATTACCCCTACGGGGCATAGTTTGTGTTTAAATTCGTTTCGGGCATAATAAAAGACATCTTACTGATGTCACAACATATATGAAGCATATTAACTTAGGAAACCTGTAATAGCTCTCATGAATACCCGTCACGCTTATTACGCGTTCGGTTCGGTTTATGTAACTAGTTTACATAAATTAGCCGAAACGGGTCAAACCTTATCGGTTTTATCTCAAAATCCAGAATGTGTATGAAATACCCATATTAAACAAGTCTCTGAACTTGTCGGGTCTAAATCACATTCTATCCGGTCTTCGCTTAATCGTGCGTACGAACCGTATCTTTGAAACTAGCCGGTCTAAGCTTAAGCTTAATTAAAGACCCGCTAGGATTCTAATAGGTTATTATAAACCTTCGTTCCAGATTAGGAGGACCAGTAAAAGCTACTTGCAATTTGCTTATTGTGAATTATACTTTGCTCAGGTAAATACTTTTAACTTATTTTCCCTATACGGGCTTGGGTTACGGTATATAGCATACCGCTTGATCGGGCATCAAATCTTCCATCGTTGGGTGGTTAATTGAATAATTTGATCGGCTCGTTTAAACAGTCTTGTTACTTAAAGCCTTTGGGGGGTTAATGACCATGTCCCGGATATCCTTGGCATCATTTTACGAAATGGCCACGACTTAAGCGCGGGGTGTAGGCGTACACCCGTCAGTGCACAAAAGAATATTGTGGTGTGTCTATTGATCTTTAACCCGGACAAGATCCGGGCTACTGAACGCACAAGGAACATGTAATTCGTTCACAAGATTATAATATTAAATAATTCTCCCAAGTTATAAAAATGTTTATGCCATGTGCATCCAAACCAATTTTCAATCATTTTCCAAAATGAGTCAGTTGATTGTATTTACCAGTGTAAACTGACGTATTTTCCCAAAAAGATTAAATGCAGGTACTAAGCGTAATTGGTTGGGATTTCTCCTTAGCATCATTAGAAGTCTCGCAAGCTTAAGATGCCTGAAGTCTGTTGAACTATTGTTTCCATTTTATTACCGATCCTTCTGTGGATAAACTTCCGAATATTGTGACATTTGATATTACAATATTAAATTCGGTTGTATTATATCTTTTAAATTGCTTCCGCTGTGCATATTAAATATTGTGTTGTTTGACTATTATGTTGCCAACCACGTCACGATACTCCCCCACCGGGCCCACCGGTGACACGTGGAAATCGGGGTGTGACAGGTTGGTATCAGAGCCAACACTGAGTGAATTAAACACTAGCCTTTTGTGTTTAATCTCAGTTACACAAGTGCACAATTCTAAACTTTCGAGTCTAGACATATAACATAGGACAAATTCCACTTTGTTTGTGTTGTCCTTTATTTTGCATATATTTTTGTTTTGTTATCTCATGTTATATTGACAGGCTTAACAAAATGCCGCCAAGATTCTTCAGGAGAAGAGGAAGAGGCAAGGGGACAATCACCGCCCCCAATGATAATGAAGCTGGACCTTCAAATGTGCGAGCTCCATCTACCACGGAGAGTGATGATCCCCGACAGAACCGGAGAAACCTCTTTGAGCCGGCTAGATGGTCGGTCTCACACAGTTCGACGCCTCCCGTGCATAACTCATATGGGCCATACTCAGAAAATGAGCCCAACAACCCTCAACCCTCATACATACCGTTGCAGCGATCCCTATCGCATCATTCTTTTGGTGACCCTACACCAGTTTTTAGGGGCCGGTTTGACCCGGCGAATTATATACAAGAACCAGGGGTTTTTAACCCATTGGGGCCAGAGGATCATTTCTCTGGAGATCATGCGGACGACATGGACGAGGATACGGACCCCGTCGAGCCTGCCAGTGGTACACCAAACCACCCGATAGAGATCTCTGACGGATCTTCTTTCCACGGATCACCCTATGTTGGTCCAGATAGCTTTCAAGCTATGTTCACCAGGCACGAATGGTACTATACACCTCCTCACCATTCGTCGCCTCAGCAGCAACAGCAGCTGCAGCAACAACAGGATCCCTCTGAGGATTCCAGATTCGTGGCAGTCACGCCACCGCCTCCACCGCCGCCAGTGCAGCCGGCACCTCCGCAACCGCCGAGGCGAAGGAGAACCGGTGCGCACATGTCGTCACGAGCAGGGGATTTCCATTTCAGTTCCCCACGTCAATCCAGTGGCAGCCACTACCCGCCACATCAGGAGGACCCACAAATGGGTGGACCTTCACACCCAGTTGCACCGCAACCACCGCCTATGGGTTTTGATAACCCAATTCCGGCATACACGGGTTCCATGGCGTATAACCCGTTTGAACAGCCAGTGCACACCAACTACAACTACGCCGAAGCCGATCCTTATATGGTAGTGGCTAACTACAACACCCAAGGACCCTATGGAGATCCATGGGGAGTAGGGTACCCAACTCATGGGTACCAGATACCTCCTAGGCCTATTATTCGGACTCAATCGCAGCCGCCTAGGTTCTCCCCACCTGAGCATGAAGAACTCCTGCAGAGGTTGAATCAAGTTAAACGGGAAGTTCACAGGGACCGCAGGGAGAGACAGACTTTCTTCCAAGGATTAACAAGCTTGATCAAAGGGAAGAGCAAGAAGGATCATTGAATCCTTTCACTGTAGTTTTTCCTTGTATCAGTTAAGCCCCTGCGTGGGCCTGTATTAGTTGTATAAACCCCTACGAGGGTATGCTTGTTTGTTTTGACCCCTGCGTGGGTCTATCTATTTGTAAACCCCTGAGAGGGTATGTCATTTGTGTAAGTCCCTGCGTGGACTATTGTGTTATTAAGCCCCTGCGTGGGTATGTGTGTTATTAAGCCCCTACGTGGGTAGGTACTTGTTTAACCCATGCGAGGGTAAGTTTGTTATTTGAAAAGACCCGTTTAGGGCAGCGTGTAATATTTTAATAAATTAATGGAATGTTTGTTTTATAAATTTAATGTTTGCCATTATGTGCATAGATAAATTATATATGAAATAAATAAATTAAAATCATTCCTTTTGAAATAATATCTGCCTATGTAAAATTTTTAAATAAGAATATTAAAGTGTGAAACCTAGCCTTTGGGACATTATAAGGCCGGGCCAAGATGGTATGACATGTTTAAAAGATTCGTATCCCTGTTAACATCGTAAGACATGTTAACACTCCTGGCAGAAGTGATTCGTTAGAATCACACACGTCATTTTTATATAAAAGGATCTTTCTAAAGATTCCTAACCCAATTTTATGATCTCTGAATCATGGGTTTAGGTCATCAATTAAGATGATCATAATTAAACCATACGTGGTAATATGGTGCCTACAGGCCCTGCTCATTTCCATATGAGCCAAAAGACAGTGGTAGCGACGACTCCCTGTCAGATAAAGGTAATGAACTAGGTTCAAATCTTCATGCTTTGATTCTCTGAAATCCTAGCTTATAAATTATAAATGTCCTTGTGACTAGGCCTATTGTGCCACTATACCTTAATGTTTTGATTCTCTGAAATCATAGACTAAATTAAAATGTCCATGTGACTAGGCCTTTCGTGCCACAAATAAAACTGTTATTGTTTTATAATTAGGATAAATTATGATAGAAATCCTAAATAAATCTGATTAATAAATTAACCAAGTATGGTCTCTGTTTACCATGGTTAATGAATTACCCTAAGGGGCAATTCCATAATAAACTCCCAAATAAACTATTGTCCTTGTTTTCTGCAACAGTTCAATTAAAATGGCTACCTCGGACGAGATAAATAGTCATCCAGTGGAGAACATTGATAACACCCGGATTAATTTAACGGGTGTTGAATTGAAAGCGATAATAGACGGCGCAGTTACACAGGCATTGGAAAGGCAGTACGAAGAGTATAGTGGGACTCGTAGTAGGACCCTATCTAAGCCGCCTTCAAAGCCACCGTCCAAGAAGGACGAACCGAAGAAAGATGATGATCGACACTCCTCGAACCACAGTGCTCCATCTCAGCAGGTTGTACTGAACCAAGGACCCCGTGAGAAGGGTTGCTCTTATAAATATTTCGTTTCCTGCAAACCTCGGGATTTCACTGGGGAGAAAGGAGCCATTGACTGTATGACATGGCTGGATGAGATGGATACGATTGTGGATATCAGCGGATGCGCTGAGAGAGACGTGGTCAAGTTTGTGTCGCAGTCTTTTAAGGGTGAAGCTTTAGCATGGTGGAGATCTCTGATTCAAGCCACCGGAAAAATCCCATTGTACAACATGTCGTGGGAACAATTTATTGCCCTTATTAGGGAAAATTACTGCCCTCAGCATGAGGTGGAGAAGATAGAGTCTGATTTTCTATCATTGATGATGACAAACCTTGACTGTCAAGCTTACCTAACAAGCTTCAACACGATGTCCCGGTTGGTTCCTTATCTGGTAACCCCGGAACCAAAAAGAATAGCTCGATTTATCGGTGGTTTAGCCCCGGAAATCAAGGCAAGCGTGAAGGCTTCTCGGCCAGCTACTTTTAGATCTGTAGCTGACATATCCTTGTCCATCACTTTAGATGCGGTCAGGCAGAGATCGCTGAGGAATAAGGAGGCTGAGAAGAGAAAACGTGAGGATGATAGTTCACGTAGATCGAACAAGAAGCACCGTGGGAACGGTGACAACAAGAAAGGATCGGAGTCGAGGAAGGATGGGCATAATTCTGGTGAGAAGCCCAAATGCAAAGTTTGCTAGAAGCAGCACTTTGGAAAGTGCAGACTCGAGTCGAACTCTCAGACTCAGTCAAAAACTTATGCTTGTGGTATATGCAAGTCCACGGATCACAAAACCTTGGATTGCAAGAAGATGAAAGACGCAACGTGCTACCGTTGCAATGAAAAGGGCCACATTAAAACCAACTGCCCTAAATATGCCAAGAAGCCTGAAGAGGCCAAGAAGACTAATGCTAGAGTCTTCAGAATGGACACAAAGGAAGCAGTTCTAGACGACAACGTTATTACAGGTACTTTCCTTGTAAATGACGTCTATGCTATAGTACTTTTTGATTCAGGCGCTGATAAGTCTTTCGTTGATAATAAGTTTTGTGAATTGTTTAAATTACCTGTCAAAACCTTAAATGTGAATTACGAGGTGGAGCTAGCAGACGGCACCCTAGAAACCGTCTCAACTGTGTTAGATGGATGTGTTATATCCATTAAGAACCATTCTTTTCCTCTGTCTCTACTTCCATTTAAGTTAGCTGGTTTTGACATAGTTCTGGGTATGGATTGGTTATCTCATAACCAGGCCCAAATTGTCTGTAACAAGAAACAAGTGGTGATAAAGACTCCGTCTGGTGAATCATTTACCATTCGGGGAGATACCCAGTATGGGCTGCCTGAGCAAGTGACTATGCTCAAGGCTTCAAAATGTTTAAAGAAGGGCTGTGTCATCTACATGGCACATATTATTGATGAGCCTAAACCGAAGATAGAAGACATCCCTGTCATCTCTGAATTCCCAGAAGTTTTTCCGGAAGAACTACCTGGTTTGCCACCAGATAGGCAAGTGGAATTTAGGATTGATATCATCCCCGGAGCAGCACCAGTTTCCAGAGCACCCTATAGGTTGGCTCCAACGGAGATGAAAGAATTGAGGACACAGCTAGATGAACTGCTAGCTAAAGGTTTCATTAAACCTAGTTCGTCTCCTTGGGGAGCGCCAGTCCTGTTTGTCAAGAAGAAGGACGGATCGATGCGTCTGTGCATCGACTATCGTGAGCTTAATAAGGTCACGATCAAGAATAGGTATCCTTTGCCCAGGATCGACGATTTGTTCGATCAATTACAAGGAGCAAGTTATTTTTCGAAGCTTGATTTGAGGTCAGGCTACCATCAACTGAAGGTTAGAGATGAAGACGTGCATAAAACAACATTTAGGACTCGTTATGGTCATTACGAGTTCCTAGTGATGCCTTTTGGGCTCACTAATGCACCGGCCGCGTTCATGGACCTCATGAATCGCGTTTGCAAGCCGTACTTAGATAAATTCGTCATCGTTTTCATCAACGACATTCTTATCTATTCGAAGAATCAAGCTGACCATGAGAAACACCTTCGCTGTATTCTCAAGCTCCTGCATCAGGAGAAGCTCTATGCCAAATTCTCCAAGTGTGAATTTTGGCTTTGAGAAGTCCAATTCCTTGGACACGTGGTTAGTGAGCGTGGTATCCAAGTGGATCCCGCTAAAGTTGAAGCAGTTATGAACTGGCAAGAACCAAAGACGCCTACAGAGATTTGTAGTTTCCTGGGATTGGCAGGATATTACAGGCGTTTCATTGAAAATTTTTCAAGGATTGCTGCACCCCTGACTTCCTTGACTAAGAAGAAAGTAAAGTTCGTTTGGGGCCCTAAGCAGCAAGAATCCTTCGATATTCTGAAGCAGAAGTTGAGCAACGCCCCAGTACTGACATTGCCAGATGGAATAGAAGATTTTGTGGTTTACTGCGATGCTTCACACACTGGCATGGGGTGTGTGCTTATGCAGAAAGGCAAAGTTATTGCCTATGCATCACGACAGTTAAAGGTGCATGAAAAGAATTACACCACTCACGACTTGGAGTTGGGTGCCGTTGTATTCGCACTAAAACTGTGGAGGCATTATCTTTATGGAATCAAGTGTGTGATCTATTCTGATCACAAGAGCCTCCAGCATCTGTTTAATCAGAAGGAATTAAACATGAGGCAACGCCGTTGGATGGAAACTTTAAATGACTATGATTGTGAAATAAGATACCATCCCGGCAAGGCGAATGTAGTCGCCGATGCCTTGAGTCGAAAGGAGAGGGTGCAACCCATCCGAATCAATGCCAAGCGCATGGAGATAAAGAATAATTTGATTGAAAGATTGTTAGCTGCACAGAAGGAAGCTGTGTTAGAAGCTAACTATCCTAATGAAAGGTTAGGAGTAACTGAGGAACAGTTAACTCTTAGCAAGGACGGAATTCTAAGATTAAATGGACGAATATGGGTTCCAATTTATGGAGGACTTCGAGATTTCATCCTCCAGGAAGCCCATAGTTCCAAATACTCCGTTCATCCTGGAGCTGATAAGATGTACCAGGATCTAAAGGCAAATTATTGGTGGATAGGCTTGAAGAAGTCCGTAGCCACTCATGTAGCTAAATGCTTGACATGTGCGCAAGTCAAAGCCGAGAATCAAAAGCCGTCAGGCTTGCTACAACAGCCTGAACTTCCTACGTGGAAGTGGGAAATGGTAACTATGGATTTTATTACCAAGTTACCCAAGACAAGAAAAGGAAATGATACAATATGGGTTATAGTCGACAGACTGACTAAGTCAGCACATTTCTTACCCATCAAGGAGTTATAGCTCCGACATGTTAGCCCAGTTATACGTAGACAAGATTGTAGCTTTACATGGCATACCTGTGTCTATTATCTCTGACAGAGATACTAGATACACGTCACATTTTTGGAAGAGTTTCCAACAATCTTTGGGCACACGTTTGAATTTTAGTACGGCTTATCATCCTCAGACTGACGGTCAGAGTAAGCGTACTATTCAAACGTTGGAAGACATGCTACGTGCATGTGCGATCGATTTGGGTGGTAGTTGGGATAAGAACTTACCATTAATCGAATTCTCCTACAACAATAGCTACCACACCAGCATAAAGGCTGCGCCTTTTGAGGCATTATATGGTAGAAAGTGTAGATCGCCCAAAGCTGGAGATGTCCAATTATCAGGACCAGAGATAGTCTTTGAAACGACGGACAAGATTGTCCAGATTCGTGACCGTCTCAAAGCTGCCCGAGATAGGCAGAAGAGTTACGCGGATCCAAAGCGTAAAGCTTTTCAATTCGAAGTAGGAGACAAAGTGTTACTTAAGGTATCACCCTGGAAAGGGGTGATGCGATTTGGTAAGAAAGGCAAACTAAGCCCGAGATACATAGGACCTTTCGAGGTTATCGAACGTGTTGGGTCAGTTGCCTATAAGTTGAACTTACCTGAAGAGCTCAGTGGAATTCACAATGTGTTCCACATCTGCAATCTGAAGAAGTGCTTCACTGATGAATCACTGGTAATACCGCATACAGATGTGCATATAGATGAGAGCTTAAAGTTTGTGGAAAAACCTTTGTCGATTGAAGATCGACAGGTAAAGAAGCTTCGAAGGAAGCATGTACCTATTGTAAAGGTCAAATGGGATGCCCGTAGAGGACCCGAATACACGTGGGAGGTTGAATCCACGATGAAAGAAAAGTACCCTTATTTATTTTAGTAAATCTCGGGGTCGAGATTTCTTTTAAGGGGGTGAGGATGTAACACCTCGAAAATTCACGTCCTATAATGTGTTGACACGTGTCATAAGTTGGAACGTGTGAAAGAATGTTATAAAAGGACAAAAGTTGACAAACATGGAAAGTATGTGAATATACGGGTTCTAAATGTCAACAGTGAATAAATATACTTCATAATAACCCTACATGATGTTTATAACATCAAACGAATAAATCATGCATCATACGAAGCTAAAAGTGAGAGATTACAAACCACAGGGGTTAATTATGTCAACATGTTTAAGTTATACCTCTGAGTGACCTTTTGACAAACCCGAAGCTTTGTAACTGTTAATTATGCTCACTAGAATATGCGATATAAATTTCATAAAGTTTTGTTATCGTATGAGAAAGTTATGATCAAATTCGTGTACGAGGGGTTAAAGCGTTAACATTGAAAATTATGACTTTTCGGGTTAACCAGAAATGTCCAGGGACTTGGCAAAGTGGGTATAAGCCCTAAAGCCCTTGTATATAAAAATAAAGGGGTCAAATTGCAAGAAAAATAGTTGGTTGCCCTTTCGAAGAGCCAAGAGACATTTATGCAAAAACTTGAAAATGTTAAAACTGATTTCAAGGCCCACGCGGGCCGCGTCAAGGTTGGTTAACCTTTACGCGGGCCGCGCCAGACGCCCAGTAATAGAATACGTAGACAGACTCCTGTATTCGCGCGTATTCGACCTTTAACCGATATTTTTGCATTGTGGGCGACCCCTAAACAGTCCTAAACACTTAGGGACATGTGTTAATCAGTTGTGGTGGGTTGTAGACTCATGTGTCAAAGATTTGTGGTGATTAAAGTGCTATATAAAGCCTTTGAGTTGCAACAAGTCTTCACACCATCATTCTTGCTCTTCTGATCATTCCTGGAGCTCAAGTCTGCTCTCAAGTGTTCACATTTCGTGCATAGGACCTTTGTAAGTTGGCTTAACCTTCTTTAATAATGTTTAGCTTAGTTATTTAGCTAAAAGTCAAACCATCGTAATTACGGTTTGACTTCGAGATTAATTAATAATGGATCAGTCAAATCTCGAATTAAAAGTAGTTATAAGTTGGTAATTATGTGGGTAATAAACCCTTAAAAGGGTTCCCCCTGATTCCCACTCTAACTAGGTCAAATGTCGGGTCAAACTTGCTATTAAAAAGTCAACAGAAAGTTTAAATTGCAATTTATGCATGATTAGCAATGTAGAACACATATAACCTGTTTGATCACTAATATAACTTGGTAATAAGTGTAAGGACATGTCTAAACATGTTCAACCCGACAATTTCCTATTTAGACCCGGTTCAGAACCGAAAGTCGCATAGTTTGACTTATACTTTGACTTTCAGTTCTGACCCGTTATGGTATGTTTTAGAAATTCCTTAGAGCTTTATTTGGACCAGGTTACATGCTAGTATAACCCTCTATGATTATACACCTCGGATCATTAGTTATCCAATTAATATGCATGATTCCGTTAATTGCTCATATGTTGACCATTATGCCCTTTTCACCTTAACACGTGATTTTTGAAAATGTAAAAGAGTAGAAACTTTAATTACTGATATATAAACTTGTATGCAAAATTTGACATCAGTTTGAGGTGTAGATTAAGAGTTATGCTCGTTAGCGTAAAATTTAAGCTTTTTGTTAATTAAACGGCGTAATTAGCGTATAGCCTAGTTAAACATACTTTTTGATATCAAACTCTTTACCCACAGATGTAATATATTATTTTGGGATTTTTAAAGATTTTTAATTAATTTTAGGCTGAGCATAACTTATAGTCGTAGGCTTAATCCGGTAATTGTTGGTTTTGCCCTTACGGGCCATAAAATGAGTTTTACATATCTAAACGACTCCAAACCTTTTTCTACTGATCACATATGATAAATAAATTATTTTAAGCCTTCTAGAAATATAAAAATATCATATTTATGTATCAAACCCGGAAATGGCCTCTAATCGCCTTTTTAAGCGTTTTTAACGCATGGTATGTGCTATAACTATAATAAACATACAAGGGTTGATACCTACTGATATTAGAGGCAAATTATAATTTTTTAACAGTAAGCAAAGGTTGATAAACTCAGACTTCAGTTTTGAGCTTTTCGGCTTATGTGAAATTACCAAAATACCCCTACGGGGCATAGTTTGGTTATAATTACTAAATTTCACATATATACTTTATCCTACTGTTATAACTTGGTAAAATAAGTATTTTGGCTGATTACATCAGACCTGTAACTCAGGAAAATACTTAAACTCTTTTATAACCTTTTAAATGACCAAATTACCCCTACGGGGCATAGTTTGTGTTTAAATTCGTTTCGGGCATAATAAAAGACATCTTACTGATGTCACAACATATATGAAGCATATTAACTTAGGAAACCTGTAATAGCTCTCATGAATACCCGTCACGCTTATTACGCGTTCGGTTCGGTTTATGTAACTAGTTTACATAAATTAGCCGAAACGGGTCAAACCTTATCGGTTTTATCTCAAAATCCAGAATGTGTATGAAATACCCATATTAAACAAGTCTCTGAACTTGTCGGGTCTAAATCACATTCTATCCGGTCTTCGCTTAATCGTGCGTACGAACCGTATCTTTGAAACTAGCCGGTCTAAGCTTAAGCTTAATTAAAGACCCGCTAGGATTCTAATAGGTTATTATAAACCTTCGTTCCAGATTAGGAGAACCAGTAAAAGCTACTTGCAATTTGCTTATTGTGAATTATACTTTGCTCAGGTAAATACTTTTAACTTATTTTCCCTATACGGGCTTGGGTTACGGTATATAGCATACCGCTTGATCGGGCATCAAATCTTCCATCGTTGGGTGGTTAATTGAATAATTTGATCGGCTCGTTTAAACAGTCTTGTTACTTAAAGCCTTTGGGGGGTTAATGACCATGTCCCGGATATCCTTGGCATCATTTTACGAAATGGCCACGACTTAAGCGCGGGGTGTAGGCGTACATGATGCCTGCGAAGTGTTATATATATTAGGTGTATATTTTAAGCCCTTTTTAACACTTATTTTAGCCAAGTTTTAAATTTGTAAAACACGATATTTTACTAACACTAAACACACATATGGGCAAGTGCACCCATCGTGTGCGTAGTATAGCGTTGGTAAGATACCGAGGTCGTCTAAGGACACAAGAGCTTTTAGTACCGGTTTATCCTCAACGTCTAACCAAAATAAAAATTTTAGAAAAATGTTTTAAACTAAGAAAAAATAAAAACTAACTAAAATGCTGAAAAAAAATAAAAAGAAAAAACAGATAGACAAGATGAATCACTTGGTTCCGACTCGTATCTAGTATAACCTTTGATTATTTCCGCACTTTTGCACATAATTAAGAGATTATCTTAGTTATTGTAGTAGGCCCCTCTTTTGAAGGTGACGTTACCCTCACCCCAGTAGTTTGAGTCAGCAAGGATACAATCCTAAAAGGGTGGATTATTGGAAGATAATGAATTAAGTTATTAATGCAGTATTGTGTTAGGCCCCGCTTTTGGCGGTGACGTTACCCTCGGCTAAGTAGTCTGAGTCAGCAGGGATACAGTCCTAAATAGCCGGGTTATAGTATTAATAGTAGTTAACTTATGAGGGGATCAAAGAGTTTGGACCCCCGCCATCCAATACCGTGAAGTATCGAAGGAGGTCCTACTAAATTTGACCCAGGTCCATTGCAGGACCTCTAAACGCTGAACAATGGCAAGACCTTTACCAAACCGTTCCCTTAACCCCCGACCAGGTAGCCAACATACCTCCATATAGACCGTGGAGATATGAATGGTGAAAATCCTTTATTTTATATAGACAGTAAAATAATGCCAAGACACCACGGACAAACGATAAGGAAAGATCACCTTCAACATAAGTAACTAGTTATTAAAGTCATTAATACAAAACCAAATAAAAAGTGCAAAAGATTAGAAATAAAAAGTATTATACTAGACACTTTGTCTTCACCAAGTGATGTAAGAGACTTAGGCAAACATGGCCTTGATTGTCAAGAACTCTTACGATCAATCTTGGTTCCCGAGACGACTCACACACTCTACGATGGACAATGGATGATGGTGGTGGATGATGGTGTTGTGATGGTGGTGGGTGGTGGATGAAGTGTGAGAGAGGTGGTGTGCCAAGGGATGAGATGAAATGAATCCAAGCACTCCTATTTATAGGCTGAACAGAGAGCTGGGCACGGCCCCGTGTCCGCTGGGCACGGCCCCGTGCCTGTCTGACACTCTCTCTCCTCATTAGTTGTAATTCACAATTACAATAAATGCGCCTGCTGTACTTTCGACACGCCCCCGTGTCCGCTGGGCACGGCCCGTGGTGGGCAATAGAAGCTTCTATAGGTTTGTCTTTTCTGCTGCTTCTTGGGCACGGCCCCGTGCTGGATGAGCACGGGGCGTGTTCAGTCTTCTGACTTCTCTATTTTGCTTTGGAAGGTGCCGTTGAGGGGTCGGGCAGTCCGCTAATGTTCCTTTCCTTGTATTTATGTTGGAATTAGCTGTCTTTTTGCTTCTTTTGTGTTTTTGAGCTCATTTAATCCTGAAAATACAAAAGGAAGACAAAAAACACTCTTTTTCCAATTTTAGTACTTAAAAAGGGTTAGTTTTATGCCTTATTTGATGTAATTTATATGTTGCATTTTACACACATCAAATACCCCCACACTTGAACTTTTGCTTGTCCTCAAGCAAAACTCTTTAATATGTGGCTTACACTCCCAAATGGAATGGGTAGAAGAGAAGGTTTTGGGCTTGTCGTAGAGTGTCGGGAATCCAAGGTCTTTTTGGGTTTTATCTTTATTTATTTACAATCCTATTCCTAATGATTTATTTAGAACTTTTCATAGGAGAAATTACTTATTTGGGCATAACATGCCTTTTTAAAATTACATTTATATACAAGTTCACATACCTCACGGGAGAAATCACTCACACTCGGCCGAAGGTGTATTTTTAGTGAATCACTCGAGAGCGGCATGGAACTTATTCCTACCATAAGCTTGCCAAGCAATCAATCCTCCTCCTTTTTAACTTTTATACCTTTGTAAATATCAAGAGGACTTTGTGGGTTAAGGGTTAGGCTTGGGTTAAAGGTAGGTGGTTGGGATAGTGGTTAGTGGTTAGTAGAAAAAGGGCGAAAAAGCGTAACAAGTGTCGGTTTTCGTAAGATTTTCTATTTTCTTTTTATTTTGATGAAGCTTTTATTCAAACAAAGTTATTTTTGATGAACTTGTTTGTTTATTTTCTTTTTGCTTCATCAACAACACAAATTTTTCTTTCTTTTTTTTTTTTTTTTTTACGAAAAACCGAACTTGTTACTAAAACAAAGGGTTAAGAATAAAAAGGTTTTGGTGGGTAAAAGGGTTTTTGGTTTGGGTGATGAAATGAAAAAGGTTTAGGCTCAAAGGGGTTAACTAGGGGGATTTTTGGTAGGTGGTAAAAGAAAAAGAAAAATAATGGTGTAGAAAAAAAAGGGTTAGTCCTAATGCCTCCATCATTTACTTACTCGGGTTTAAGTTGATAAGGACCGGGAATGTATCGTCAAGGCAAGTTCTAGAGTTGTAAGAACCAAGCGGCTATTCGCACAAGAAACGAACAATGAGCATTTAGTCTAATGATATGTAATTGTATGCTCAATAAAGGCTCAAAACTCACTTTTGTGGAAATGGGTTTTTATGTGATCAAGTATATAATCAAATTTTAACTAAGTTTGTCATGCCTTTTCATAATTTTCTTATGTTGGTTCTTTTTATCACTACGCTATTGGTTGTAAATTTGTAAAAATATAACCTTTTTGAGAACTTGAATTTCCCGAGTTAAACCTAGACAAGTAAAAAATGAAATTTTTGAAAATTTTTTTGGGGTGATTAGCGGTTCCAATAGAGTTTTGTGTAAGGCTTGTATTTAGGACTTGCAAAATTCAAGGTTTTAGCATCCCCCCCACACTTAAATTACACATTGTTCTCAATGTGTCCAAAAAATAAATTTTTAGGTTGATTAGATGTGTAAAATAGTGTTTAAAAAGCAAAAATTTGTGTTACTGGGCACTGAACACGGCCCCGTGTTATCCGCGCACGGCCCCGTGTTCAAGTGCCAGTAACAAAATTGAAATAAGAGATACAGAAGTCTGGACACGGGGGCGTGTTGGGTGAACACGGCCCGTGTCCAGGTACCTGAACTGGGCGTTTTTCTGCAGGTGGTTCAGCACGGGCCGTGTTGGTTGGGCACGGCTCGTGGTGAACCTTCTGGACTGGAGAGAATTGTCGGGTTGCCTTGTTCTTGTGCATGAGTTCATTTTTCTCGTTCCCCTTTTCATCCCTTACCACCATGAGTGTGTTTTATTCCTGAAAATTAAAACTAACTAGAAAACATAAAAATTAATCTAAATTAAACTAAGGATAGTTCCGTGGAATGCCTCCATGGTGCGCCACGTTTATAAGGGTCCTTGGCTAGACCCAAAGCCTGGTCATTTGTTACCCAAGTGGGATGTATTGCATCCCATGTTACACCGTCGGAGAGCGTCATCCAAGCTTGAGTCTATGACCTTCATGTAGTTGACCGGATCTTCTTCCTCTACTCGCTTTCCACATTCAAATTTCACTTCCTCATCCCCAAACTTCAATGTTAGAGTTCCGTCATTCATATCCACCAATGCTTGGGCGGTGGCTAGAAATGGCCTCCCGAGGATGAGAGGGACATCGGTGTCTTCTTCCATGTCTAGGATGACAAAGTCGGTTGGAAAGACGAATTTGTCAACCTTGACTAGCAGATTTTCGGCGACACCTTGTGGGAATTTGACGGACCTGTCGGCGAGTTGTATGCTCATCTTTGTAGGGCTTGTTGTTCCTAGGCCGAGTCGCTTGAACATTGATGTGGGCATGAGGTTGATGCTAGCCCCAAGATCGGCTAAAGCATTTCGGACGGGGGACTTCCCAATCGAGCAAGGGATTGTGAAGCTCCCTGGGTCGATTTTCTTTTGTGGAAGTTTGTTGAGTACTAAAGCTGAGCATTCTTCGCCTAAGTTAACTAATTGCAATGATTCAATTTTCCTTTTGTGAGTGAGGAAATCCCTCATGAATTTTGCATATTTAGGCATTTGGGTTAGGACCTCAACAAAAGGAATATTAACATGCAATTGTTTTAGTAAACTTTCGAACTTTGCGAATTGCTCATTGGTCTTTTGACGATTTAACCTACCGGGGTACGGAATTGGAGGAGTCTTGGTGGGCTCTTGATTTGGTGTAGAAGCCTTTTCTGGCGCAGGAGGAGTCATAGGCTGGCTAGAATGGCTTCTTTCATTTGGCGGCAATGGAGCATCCTCGGGACCCACGGTTCGATTTCTCAATGTGATGAGATGTACTTGTGCCTTCGGGTTTGTTTCGGTATTACTAGGTAACGCGCCTTGTGGTCTCTCGGAGAAATTTTGAGCTAGTTGATTTAATTGTTTTTCAACGTTTTGAATGCTAGCTTGTTGATTTCTGAAATTCGATTCCAATTGTTGAAATCGATCCGAGTTTTTCTTTTCAGTGTCAGAGATGAGGCGAGATACAGTATCTTCAAGCCTTTCTCTTCCACCTTGTTGTTGAGAGAAATTTTGCGGTTGTTGAAAATTAGTTCGTTGGTTTTGTTGGTTACTACTATTGCTGGGATCTCTCCAACCAAGATTTGGGTGGTTACGCCATCCTTGGTTGTAGGTACCCGTTGGAGGACCCGACGGCCTAGGTCTATTATCCATGTAGTTTACCGTTTCTGTTTGTTCATCTAATTCTTTCATACAACTCCAATTTTCATGTGACCCACCACACCCTTCACAAGCCATAACCGAGGCCGTTTTTGTCATTTCTAGCCTTTTTATTTTTGAAGAGAGGGCCTCGATTTGGGCTTGTAAAGAGGTGCTTTCATCAACCTTATGGGCGCCCGGGGCAATAGATTTATTACCTCGGGGAGTGTGCCATTGAAAATTGGTTTGAGCAATTTCCTCAATTTGGTTATATATAGGGATGGCAAAAAAGCCTAAGCCCGACGGGTCTACCCGAAACCCGAAACATACGGGCCGGGTATACCCGAAGCCCGATGGGTATGGGCCGGGTATGGGCTTAAGAAGGGAAAAAATTCGGGTACGGGTACGGGTATGGGATTTAGTGATACCCGCCCGATACCCGGCCCGATATTTGGCCCATTTACCCGAATAATACTCGAAAGTATCATATTATAAATTTCCATATATATGAACTTAGTACATGCACTTATTAACTTCTCTATAGTACTAGGGTCTAGTCTTCTATTTACCGGTAGTCATCTCTTTAAAATTATATTGGATATGGAAGCCACTACTACATATGGATATGGAAGTACTAGCCTATTTTTAAGCATGTATAAGCTTACTAAGTGAACAAATAAGTTATTTTTGAGCATGTATATTGGATGTGAAAGCTAGCACCTTTTATTATGTGAATGTTTATGCAATTAGGTGGTCCTAATACAATTAATTAATTAAGTAATCGTTTTGACTTAGTTTGGTATATGTGGTCTGAATATGATAAGAAAGTATTTAATCATATTTTCATTTGTTATAGTTATTAAAATTGTAAATTATATAAACATCAAAGTAAAAAAATGCACATTTGTCCCAACGGGTATTTTTAAGAAATTAACGGGTATACCCGATACCCGCGGGTAAGCCCGATACCCGACGGGTAATTACCCGACAAATACCCGACGGGTAACGGGCCGGGTATGGGCCAAAGAATTAGAACCGGGTACGGGCCTGGGATTACCAATACCCGGCCCAAAACCGGCCCATTGCCATTCCTAGTTATATATTTCATTTGGGCGACGATTACCTAAGAGTCCCCCGGAGCTTGAGTCAAGTGTTTGTCTTGTGTGTGGCAACAACCCATTGTAGAAAGTGGATACTTGTTGCCACACCGCTAGACCATGATGAGGACACTTTCTTAAAAGCTCCTTGAACCTTTCCCAAGTTTCATATAAGGATTCCCCATCCTCTTGTGAGTATGTATTAATTTCAGTCATTAATTTAGCCGTTTTAGCAGGAGGGAAATACTTATATAGAAACTTTTGAGCAAGTTCATCCCAAGTGTTTACCGATCCAACTGGGAGGGTGTTAAGCCAAGCCTTAGCTCGGTCTTTTAGTGAAAATGGAAACATCCTAAGGCGGATGGCGTCATTTGATGCTCCATTGATCCGAAAGGTATCACATATTTCTAAGAAGTTAGTAATATGTAGATGGGGATCCTCGTTCGCAAGCCCGTGGAAGGTTGCGGAGTTTTGGAGCATTTGTATCAAATGCGGCCGAAGTTCGAAGTTGTTGGCCTCGACATTCGGTGCATTGATAGCGGCGCCAAGATTGCCTACGGTAGGCCGTAGGTAATCCATGAGGGTACGTTGGTCCGCCATTGGAAGTGGGTCCCCCGAAGCTTTCTCTTGATTTTTAGCTTTTAGTCTTTTTCTGAGAAAGCGCTCGGGTTCTTCTAGGGGTTCTTTTATGTCTCTACTAGAACTGGAGCTCATGCACTACGTAGGAGGTTCAAATGTGGCGCCTGGGTTCCAAGTCCTACAACAAAAACAGAAAAGAACGCTGGTCAGAATGTTCACCACGGCCCCGTGCTCAGTGAACACGGCCCGTGGTCAGAAGTACAGTAATCGTTTTCTGTATCCCAGTTACTGGGAGTTGGACACGACCCCGTGTTGCACCGACACGGCCCCGTGTTCAGCTCTCTGTAACTCAGAAAATAAAAACTGCCAGTGATGCTGCTGGGCACGGCCCGTGTCTGACCGGGCACGGCCCGTGCTGAGCTCTGCAGAAGCTGAAAAACTAAGAAAAATCCTAAAAAAATTAAAAAGAACAATAAAAGATGATTAGGCCGTTGATTCCTAACTTTCTTAAAATTCTTGTGTCCCCGGCAACGGCGCCAAAAACTTGATGCGTGCGAAGTGTTATATATATTAGGTGTATATTTTAAGCCTTTTTAACACTTATTTTAGCCAAGTTTTAAATTTGTAAAACACGATATTTTACTAACACTAAACACACATATGGGCAAGTGCACCCATCGTGAGCGTAGTATAGCGTTGGTAAGATACCGAGGTCGTCCAAGGACACAAGAGCTTTTAGTACCGGTTTATCCTCAACGTCTAACCAAAATAAAAATTTTAGAAAAATGTTTTAAACTAAGAAAAAATAAAAACTAACTAAAATGCTGAAAAAAAATAAAAAGAAAAAACAGATAGACAAGATGAATCACTTGGTTCCGACTCGTATCTAGTATAACCTTTGATTATTTCCGCACTTTTGCACATAATTAAGAGATTATCTTAGTTATTGTAGTAGGCCCCTCTTTTGAAGGTGACGTTACCCTCACCCCAGTAGTTTGAGTCAGCAAGGATACAATCCTAAAAGGGTGGATTATTGGAAGATAATGAATTAAGTTATTAATGCAGTATTGTGTTAGGCCCCGCTTTTGGCGGTGACGTTACCCTCGGCTAAGTAGTCTGAGTCAGCAGGGATACAGTCCTAAATAGCCGGGTTATAGTATTAATAGTAGTTAACTTATGAGGGGATCAAAGAGTTTGGACCCCCGCCATCCAATACCGT
>JARYGA010056739.1:6850000-6952261 GCA_030545235.1 Helianthus tuberosus | reverse complement strand
TGTATTGAATACAAAATACTTAAAAATTTTAAAATATACTTAAATCTCACAATCCAATCGATTTTATACTACCAGTTTTGGATAGTATATCAAACCATCCATTACATTACAATTTTAAAGTTTTAAAACCGACTAACCAAACTTAACACGACTAACCAAACCAAACCAAACCAAAAATTTAAACAATTTTACGGTTTTAAACCGAACCATTAAACCTAGGGCTGCAAACGAACCGAACAAACACGAACAAAACTTTGTTCGTGTTTGTTTGTTAAGAAATATATGTGTTCGCGAACCGTTCACGAACACTTATCGAACGAGATTTTGTGTTCATGTTTGTTTGTTAAGGAAATGAAGTTGTTCGTGTTCGTTTGTGTTTGTTTGTTAATTTTAGGCAACGAATAAAAACGAACGTTGATGAACACAAATGAGCGCAAAATAATATTCATGAACACAAATGGAAACAAACGAACACATTACCAAACGTTCACAAACATAAACGAACGAACACGACCTCCGTTCATGTTTGTTTGTTTAATAAACGAACAAACACAAACGAACTTCCAGCAAAACGGTTAACGAACTGTTCGTCGAACGTTTGGTTCGTTTGCGGTCCTAATTAAACCCATTAAACAAGAACCGACGGATGAGAAAAGCCACACCACCACCACTTTGATTCACTCACTCAATTGTTGTTGCCTAAAGTATACAAACAGCATATTCTGCACAAACACAAAATCTGTCGAGAGAGAGCAAAAGAAAGAAAGAAAGATCTAAAAGATCGATGGAGAGTTCAGGAGAGATGGTGGCGTTCCCATTGCTTATAACACCCATCGAGAACAACTACAGGGCATCCACCATCCCCTACAGATTCCCATCTGACAACCCCAACAAACCAACTCCCATTGAGCTCTCTTGGATCAACCTCTTTGCCAATTCCATTCCCTCTTTCAAGTACCCATCTTTACTATTCAAGATTCTCTTTCTTTAAAATCATACTTTTATTATTCTTATTATTTTCATTGTCACAGGAAGAGAGCTGAAAGTGATGATACTGTCCCTGATGCTCCTGCTAAAGCTGAAAAGTTTGCTCAAAGGTGTTTGTTTCTTTTGATCTTTGCATTGGGTACTTGTTTCTTGGTTTATTAGTTTAATTCAACTTCATATGTTTGGTTAATTTATGTGGTTATACCTATGGAGTTCATAATATGTTAAGTTTAAGATTGAGAAAATAGACCAAAGGGGCAGTTCTCTAGCGGTATCAGGATGACTTTCTCTAGGTCACTGGCGGATCTTGAACTTTTAAATAGGGTTTTTTTTTTTTGGGGGGGGGGGGGGGGGGGGGGATTCAATACATATAAAGTTTTCGCCGGTTGGAGTCTCGTTCGTGACAAAATGTCATGGGCGAGCAGGGGTTTTACCACAATGGGCATCTGGGAGGTGGGTTTGGGTTTCCACTGAAGTTGGTGACGGGCCGGGTCACCAACGTTGTCTGCGATTGTGGGCATAAGTGGCCTTTTGCATATGGGTGTACCCGGGTTACTGGGCTTTGTTGGGCGTTCAAAAAAAAGATTGAGAAAATAGAGTTGAATTGAATCTTGATGCTTTGTACAGTAGAAACTCTATAAATTAATACACTTGGGACCACCAAATTTATTAATTAAAAGAGTTATTAATTAATCGATAAATTAATAATTATTAATTTATATATTAATTAATATTTTATTAATTTATAGTAGAATACTTAGTTTACAAACACCTTTCAAGCTTCCACTTAATTATTGTATACAATGCATGTATATCAAATGAACGGCCCAATTTGAAATAAACCTTCAATCTCCCACCTTATTATGCTTCTTGTGTTCAATGTATCACTTTATGGACATTAAAAATATTTTCTATATAAATACAAGATCAAGGGGAAATTGATTTCAACAAAACAGAAAAGTCAATTGAGTCATTTTTCAAGAAACCTTCATAAATCATTCATGTAATATGCTATATATAAGGAATTATTAATTTATATTTTATATGGGGTCTAAAGAAATTATCAAAAATGTATTATCTTATAATTTTAGCGAATTATTAATTTAGCACCCTATCCCCGAGTCGGGACCGGCAAAAAATATTATCTTAGAGAGTTTATTAAATAATCGAGTATTAATTTATCGAGTTTCTACTGTATTAAAAAAGTTTTTCCCAATTGTTGGTGTACATTGTATGGTTGTATTAGTGTTTGTGTTTATACTATAATTTGTATTGGTGAAAGGTATGGTGAAATACTAGAGGACTTCAAAAAGGATCCTGAAAGTTATGGTGGACCGCCTGATTGTATAGTAAGCAAGATCTTTCTTTCTTCTATACGCAAAATTGTGATGATGTTAAGAAGTATGTTAGATGTTTTACTCGGTGTTTTGTGATTGTTGTACAGCTTCTTTGTCGTATTCGTGAGCTTATCCTCAGAGAGGTTGGTTTCAGAGACATATTCAAGAAGGTCAAGGTGAGGATATAGCATTTGTCTTTCTTGGTCACTAATTGTCCACCAAACTTTGCAACATTTATTCATCATTAATACTATGGATGTCTACTTCTCCAAGCATGCTTTTGAAAATAATTTTTCTATCATGATATTTCATCCTTGAGTTATTGCAATCTTGGTTTTAAAAAAGTGTGTCTTGCCTGATGTGATCGGAAAAAACGCCCCAAGGCCTTGAAGCAGCGCTTTATGTATATGTGGGTCAAAAGTTGACCATATAATGTAGATTTTGGCTGTACATAGAGCAACGCCTTGCATACATGAATTCTAACCTCAGATTTCGGGACCAATAGGCCTTGGAGCGCTTCACGCTTTTTAAAACCAAGACTGCATTGTGAAAGAGCGTTTGTTTCTTGCTAAACATATATAATTCATTCGATATTAAACCTAGAAATGGTTTTTAATTTCTGGGTTTGATGCACTAGGACGAAGAAAACGCCAAAGCAATTTCCTTGTTTAAAGATGTTGTCAATTTGAATGACGCCATTGAGGAAGAACCAAAGCGAGTGGAGAATTTGGTCAGAGGAATGTTTGCAGGGAATATATTTGATCTGGGATCTGCAACGGTAACCCAACGCTCCTGACTAAAAAAACATTTATTTCACCTTTCTGCCATTCTACATGGACATAAAATTTATTCATCTCTAGTAAAACAATTTGGCTGTATCGTAACTGATACATTACATGCTGTCATGCATTCTTTACAGTTTACACTCACTTTTAACCTTTGTGAACTGAAGAGGTTTTTTTGTTAAGTAAGTTCACAAACTTCTTATTTTAAGCTTAAGAAATGTCATTTTATATATGGTGTACTGCAGCACTTAGTCGATAACTGATCTTTAATTAGGAATAATTTGGTTTCTGTTATTGATGATGCAACTTTTTTCTGATTCTTGAAGCTTGCAGAGTTATTCTCGAAAGATGGAATGTCATTCTTGGCAAGTTGTCAAAATATCGTTCCTCGCCCGTGGGTCATCGATGATTTAGATGCTTTCATTGCAAAATGGAGCAAGAAACCTTGGAAAAAGGCAAGTTCCACCCGTATCTTTCTCGTAACCGAGCCGTTCCTTTAAATAGCTCTCTTTTTTATGCATGTCAGTCAGTGTTACTAACCCTCTTTTACATTTGTTTATCATGACAGGCTGTCATATTTGTTGACAACTCTGGTGCAGATATTATCTTGGGTATATTGCCCTTTGCTAGAGAACTGCTTCGTCGTGGGACACAGGTACACACTCTTACTATTGAAGGACTTGGTGGACTTAACCATAATACCTTAGCAAAGCTAAGTAGCCAACAACTAATCTTGATTAACAAGAAAAATAATTAAAAGAAAATTTGTTAATATCAAGTAATAAATATGATCACGAAGCCTCCTTGTTAATTAATAAAATTACCCCGAGGATACATTTGAGGCTTGAATGGAGTTTTCTAACACCTTCGGACATTAGCTTTGAACGCCTACTAGATATGCAACAGAAGAGGGATGAATGAATTTTTTTAAGTAAGATAATTGTATATTCATTGTGTGTATGATAGGGTTACATAGGGCATTATGCAATTTACACCTAATACCTTCTAGACTATCATGTAAGATGGGAAGAACATGTTCTTCCTGAGCAGAAAAAATAAAAACATAAAATGCATAGTTGGCGTGATACCAGTATCATGGTATCTCGCGTTCAGTTATACATATCTTTTTCTAGTCCTATGTTTAAATCATATGGGTTTCATGATACAGGTTGTATTGGCAGCTAATGACCTACCATCGATCAACGATGTAACTTATCATGAGCTACTGGAGATCATATCAAAGGTACTAAAGCTGTAATTTTATTGGCATTGCGTTTTGTTTTGTTTTGTTTTGACTACAATGAGTACTGTTGCTGCATGGTTTTTATTGATGTTAATGAAATCTACCAGTTGAAGGATGAAAATGGAAAGCTCATGGGTGTTGATACTCAGAATCTTTTGATTGCAAATTCTGGTAACGATTTACCGGTAAGACGAGATTGATTACTTCATACGGTCTGATCATGTGCCTCTTATTAAGTTGTTGAGTGCTGTCAGTGTCGCCTATAATAATTAGTTAATTGTTATGACAGGTTATCGATCTCTCTAGTGTGTCTCAAGAGCTTGCGTACCTTGCAAGTGATGCTGACCTGGTAATTTTGGAAGGAATGGTGAGTTTTTAACCTAACATACGCATATGCCCATAAATATTACAAAGTACATATTCAAAATTGAAAATTTTGAAACTGAATTAGAATTCAAACCGATACGAATTCAAACATTGAACAACCGATTCGAATTTGGAATGATAAAGAAAAAAATTGTATAATTCGAATTCGAATATAATCAGGTCGGTTTGATTTAAAAATCATATATTCGAATTATTTTATTATATATATAATTTAACAACCTATTGACTACAGTTGAATTGGTTACTTTTTGCTTTGGCCACAAATCTTCTAAGTTTTTTATTTTTAAACACATTAAATACAACTTCAAGTGTTTTACAGTAGAAACTCGATAAATTAATACTCGATTATTTAAGATAATATTTTTTGCCGGTCCCGACTCGGGGATAGGGTGCTAAATTAATAATTCGCTAAAATTATAAGATAATACATTTTTGATAATTTCTTTAGACCCCATATAAAATATAAATTAATAATTCCTTATATGTAGCATATTACATGAATGATTTATGAAGGTTTCTTAATAAACTCTCTAAGATAATATTTTTTGCCGGTCCCGACTCGGGGATTTTAATTTGTCCTCCATGCCCTCCATTTCAACAGATCCACTCTCTCCAAAACGCCGGAAATTTTTAATTCCATATCTTGCTTTGAACTTTCCAAGCCAACCAATAGAAAAAGTAAAGTCTGGAGTATCCACTGGATACATATCTTTCATGAACTTTTTCGCCTTCTCGATGATTAGTTCACCTGTCATATTCACATGTTCTTGATATTGAAGAATCCATTCGTAGAGAGATTTTTCTAGGTCAGGAAATTTTGCCGGTTTGTGTCGCTTAACATCGCCTCTTTCGGGAGCAAGTGAGAGATACTCTAAAGACCGCTTAACTGTATTCTACTATAAATTAATAAAATATTAATTAATATATAAATTAATAATTATTAATTTATCGATTAATTAATAACTCTTTTAATTAATAAATTTTGGTGGTCCCAAGTGTATTATTTTATAGAGTTTCTACTGTATATTGATAATAATAACAGATAACTTATATTTTATATTTTATTTTATATATATTGTTTATGTACATATGAAATTGAAACGATGAAGGATAGTAAAACAAAATTTATGTTAATTATATACTTATGAATCTAAAATTATGATGAATGGTAAAATAAAATTGTATGTTAATTATGTTATTATATTTGATTATTTAAACTTGGCCTGTTCCAAGACATAAACCATTGGCCGCACTGTTAAAATCCGGTCTTTCAAAGTGTAGACCGAACCATATAAATCTGGTCTTTCTGTCGATTTATGAACAGTTGTAATATCACTGATATCTGATATCGAATTTGTTGGCAGGGCCGTGGAATCGAGACAAACCTGTATGCTCAATTTAAATGTGATTCCCTCAAGATCGGAATGGTTAGCAACAATTTATTCTTGTTTTGCGTTCCCTTATGCTTACAGTAGTAGTTTTAACCAACTGTTGGTTGCATGCAATTAGGTGAAGCATCAGGAAGTTGCGCAGTTCCTGGGTGGGAGACTATATGATTGTGTATTCAAGTTTAATGAAGTTTCAAGTGGTTGATTAGACTATTTGCAAGAGGCTGGATTGGATGACTGCATCTATTCTTTCTCATTACTTTTAACCTCTATGAATGATGGCACATGGAAATGCTTGTTCTAATAAATTTGCCATGTAACTTTGTTTCTTCCGAACAAAACACGCTATACGTCATGGTTTGGTTGGAGTTGTACCTCATGAACCTAATACGAAATTTGCGGGTTTAATTTAATTTATAGGGGTTCAGCCGTTCAGGTCAAACCCAAATGCATGTTTTATCGAATAGGCCGTCCTTTTTATTTACTTTGATTTTAAAGGGTAGTTTATGTTAAAACTCAACTGTACTAGTTGAATGCTTTTAAAAAACATTCTTGTTTTCTATGTATGTAATTTTAGAGTATTAATATGTTAAAAAAGATAATAACATAGAGACTAAAACGCAGTTTACGTCCTTTTAAGTTTTGAGTGAAATTGCAGATGTAGTCCTTTAACTAATGAAATTACGCTGGATGTCCTTTAATTCATTAGGCGTTGTCCTTTTGCCCTAATACAATTAACTTTTTCTGTTAATTCTTAGCACGTACCACTCACATAAGGACATAATGGTCATTTTCACTTAGCATATTACATCCTTTAAGTTTCATCCGTCTAAACCCATGAATATGTGATTCGTGTTTGTCGCAGGTTTACCCGTTTAACATATCTATGTAACGGCTATACAGCTATACCTTGGTACCTCCCATCAAGAATTGCATTCGAAAAGCATCCCGCCTTCCTATTTTCTTATAATGGTGTTCTTTACAAAAGTGTCTGGATGATATCTTAACATATAAAAGAATTTAGACAAGCCACAGTATATGTTTATATCGTAAACGATATGTAATACATTCTAAAACTGACGGCGACTATCGGACTCGAATTACACAACTACATTCAACGCTGGATTATATGAAACGAACAAAACGAATCTGACATCATCATTATCTCTGCAGCTTTCCAATGGAATGCAAATAGATGGAAACTGAAACGACACTGTAAATATTACCCGTGTTAGCCTACGTAAAGCAATAACAATTGTTTCATTAGTCAGAAAGCAAGCAGTGTTAGCAACTTACGTGGATCCCAGGAAGAAAGCGAGTGATAGATGAAAATTAAACAGAAATACAGAAACAACTGCTGTTAGTAGCATTGCTACCGATGTCGAGTAAACCTGCAATAAAGGCCAAAGCTAGTCATGTACGGCATCTATGGGAACATTGAGATTAAGAACATATAGAAAGGCCTTACCTTCACAATATTGTCAGCATACTTCATCACCATTGACACAGCGATCCCACTGCAAATCCAGGACAATAACATTTATTAGCAAACTGACGTCATCTACCACTTTTGGGCAGAAGAAATGCCATGTCAACTTACTGTTTTAAACTATATTGTAGCCTATGCAGTTAAATCGGTAATATATCACCGATGTATCAGTTATCAGTCCCCATGTAAAATATTGGTGTCAAATATCGGTACCGATATTATCGGCGATATTGACCAATATTTGACCGATATCTGACCAATATCACCGATTTTCCCGATATCAGTACCTTTTGTCTTAGTTCTACCATATTGTAGCAACTATAAAGTAACAAAAGGTAGCAGTGTGCTTTTATTAGCATTTTTTTTATAATGACCAGTTTGATTTCCTAACAATTCATGAAAATGCCGTTTTTAAGGTTTCTTGGAGTGACTGTAATGCAAACAGTCACTAAAGTAAAAAATGAAACAAGATCAAATTACACTGCACTGTACTAGAAGCATCATATAAAAACTTGCAGACTGAAAACGAATTTACAAGTGGAAGATATATACCTTAGGGCATGATTGATAATCATGAGAACGGTAATTGGTGAATATCCATGGAAAAATCCCCTGTACAAACACATTGGGATTTTCATTAGAAGTAGACGAGGTGGAAACACCAGAGAAAGAAAGTTCTCAAATTAGGAGACGGTAAAGAGCATAAGTAACATACTTGTTCACAACAGCATCAAAATCTTGGACCAGTATTGCAATAAGGTTGAACGCCATCCCAAACACATATAACCAAAAGTTCTGCACATTTATGTTCCTGGAAGGCCGTTTTTTAATTATAGCCTGTAAAATTGAGTGCGAACTTATCAAATAGAGTACTCACAATGTTTTGTGTACGCAAAGAGCCTGACAAGTGTTTAGAAAAAAATTCGAGGTGACAAAAATGGTGACAGCTTTAACAGTCGTTTTGAGATACTAACTGAAAGTGAAGTGTAATTTGGGATAACAGACAAACAATACACACCCTTTACCTCTGTGTACACTCCAGCAAAACCACTTAAGAGTGCCATGACCTGCAAATAAATGATTGAGTACATATAAGAATTCTCATTAGTTAAAAGATAATAATTGGTTTGCTAATGTGAGGGAATAAGCTGAAAACGTCAAGGACTCACAATGGCCATCATCCAGCCTAGAAAAGGAGTCTGAAGAACATGATCAGAACTGTTTAACAAAGTAAAACACAGTGTAAAAGAACAGCCAATAACTAATATATGAATAAAAGAGGATCTAAGAAATTCAAGGAAAAGCTACGGAGGTAATCAAACTTACGAAGGATTAAGCTGTGCTGTTGTGCAACCCGCACAGAGTAAAATGAAAGCAGCCCACTGGATCTCGCTTAACCTGTGAAAAGTTATTGTAAATTGTAATGCAACGTTAACAGTCTATCTGATTACAAACAAGGTGTGACATGGTAGCAGGAGATTCAGCTTCATCCTTTTAAAGGTAAGAACACATACTTCTTCTTGAGAATTATGCGGTACAACACACCGGTGCTGATGATATTCAGGTTTTTGAGTATCTGATACCCTGGAGCATCCACATACGCGAAGATATAGTACTGCCAAATACATGCATGCCTCAGATGCGGTTAAAATCCGAACAATTAATAATGTCAGATTAAACAACGATAAAAACCTACCTGGAGCAAATTCTTGACAAGGTAGAGTGCTGCAGGAATGGGATAAACACTAACTTCATCCACTGTTGTACTCAACCTGAAACCGGATTACAGAAATTTCAGGGTAATGGAAGACTCTTATTTTCATACATGAGGAACTCTTATAATGGCCGACAAATTTTCTTGTATTCACTTACCCTTATATACGACTTACAAAATGAATGAAGGAAAGATTTCACACTAAAATTGGTAAGTGATGAAGACTTAAGTCTTAATGAATTATTTAGAAAGGCTTATATGTACTGTTAAGGACACACAGTTGTTTCCATAAGAAGTTGGGAAGGTTTTATAGTTTGCCAATGAACCAAGGGGAGATTTAAAAGGGCAATTCTCATGTTTGGTCAAGCAAAGTACAGGTAAACAGTGAATCATATCATTTGTAATATTGCTGGACATAAAATGCAGATGATCTAGCATTAGTGCAACGCCAAGTAGTGACTACTGACTAATAAAATTATTGTGAATATTCTGAGGCAAACTCATATGACAATATTCTAAGAAATGAAGATGTTAATTTTCTCCAAGCAGAGGTAAGGAGTGTCTGGCTTAACAAGTGTAAGAAAGAGGACCAAATATGCACAAAGTCAACAGATTCAGGTGAGCCCCATATAACAAACTTCAAGAGCCTGCACATTTTCGTGTAACCTGCTACTGTCCAAACACTACAGAAACCCTTTGTGTACCAAGAAGTGATTGTAGATGTGATAGACTTCAGATTTAAGAGCGCATGCATGAAAATATACTGCAATGTCATGTCTATTCCAATCCTAACTTTAGTAGAATGCTGTTTGTTCAGCTTGGGTGCCTTAGGCAGTACACATCCATTAATTGCTAAATTTTTACATGTACAAGTACAAACACTAGGAGCATGTGTTAAATGAATGAACCTAAGTGAAGGCCTGACAAAAAAGATGAAAACATGCCAAACAAGAGAACGCTACATATTGAAACATGTTGAATGACACAGAGTACAAAATCAAACTGTATTGTAGTTGAAAGGAGTGTGAGTTTGATGGTGCAATGAAACTACGAGATAGGGCCGATAAGCAATATACAGAATACCTGTTATCATCAGTCACACCTTCAGTTCTCCATATTCTACCCAATGCCACAAGTGATAGTGCACATTTCAAAGCCTCAACCTAATTCCAAAGCAAAAAAAAAAAAAAAAACAGAGATCAATGCGGTATTCTTCACGCCAATCCACTCAAAATACAAGAACACAAGTTTCCTCACCAAAAAGTTAGCTGTTGTGACACTGTACTCGTATCTTCCAGCTCTTTTCGACCAGACGATAAGTATGGCCTGGGAGCTCGTAAGAAAAGTCAACGCTAACGTAACAACCGACCTAGAACATCAATAAAAGTAAACAATGATTGTAACATATAACCTCAAAATGAAATTGAGACTAATATATTACACCACCACTTACTTCATCTTCCACTTTGTTTTATCATAAGGTGCAGCAACTGCAAACATCAAAACGAAACCCTAAGAACCCTAAATTACACTCCAAAACACACATTCATAACTTAAAAATGTACCATACCATCCAAAATAGGTTTGCCACGTAAGCTCTCAATGTCTTCATTAACAGGATCCCCAATCTTATCCTACAATGCAACATATCATTCACTAGATTACATATTTACAATACAATACATTCAATATCTGAACTCATCACTACTACAGGAAGCAGATCGAGGTTGAATCCAACTATAATTAAGCGACAAAATCGACATGAAAGCAATAATCCTATAGATATAAGAAATATGCAATGATGATAATAGAAGTAAGTGTATTTGAACCTGATCTTTGATTCTTCTGTACTCCATTGGAGACAAGAGATGTATGAACTGGAAAGGTGTGGTGGGAACTGAATTACGAGAGAAGGGATTGGATCCGGATGGGTGTGGGTTTGCGGAGTGTGTAAGCAGCTGATGTCGGTGGAAATCCGATGAAATTGATTGTGGAAATGAACATCAACGGTGTACGCGGGATGGACTGATCTGCACTGCTGCTGATATGAAACGTATAAATCAAGATTTAGATATTAGTAACAACGTAATGTTATATCAAGAGGGGGATATTGTTAGGGATAAAACTATCTTAGGATATTATGATGTTTATTAATTTATTATGGTACATTAATTATCGATTGACATTTCTAATTTACAATTTGGGGTGTGTATTAGGTTCACGCGTAACCCCCTCGAAACACCACAACCCAAGCGTCACCTCTCCAATAAACCAACTATGCGTCGGAATCCACTCACTCCCATCTGCTGTAGTGTTCCCGTCTACCCACAAACTCTCTCTCCTCTCCACAAATAAACACAACTCTCTCTCTCTCTATCCTGCTTCTTCGGTAATTAGTCCCCGCAAACGATACATGATTCTGTTACCTGTGGGGGTGACGGTGTACCCGTTAGGATAGTGGTACCCGTACAAGGGTACCAGTGAACACCCTATGTACCCTTACAATATTTATTCTTTTACTAGATATTAGATTGGAACATGATTCTATATATTTGAACATGTAAACTCTAAATGATCGAAGGCGGGAGGGGATTCATATTTCAGATTTATAGTTACTCTTGTGGACATGACTAAGCAAATACTAATTACACTTTTAAGCATTGTTGGGCCTTAGCTCGAACTAAGCAAGCCCACCCCCACAAATATGTCGAAAGAAGATGATGACAGTCATGCAACAAGCTAATTAACCACGTTTAGACTTACGGGGTAGGACAACACATAAATTAACAAGAATTCATCTCAAACACATAATCTCCTTAACAAGGATGACCGTTCGATCGGATGGCCATTCGTTTGAAGACTGATATTCTTTGAAGTTTTGAAAATTGTTTAAGTGTGGAATTTACAAGGCAAGTCACCTGGTCGAATAGTCGTTCGATCGGATGGTCGTCCGATCGGACGGCTATTCGATTGAGTAACCTTCCGTTTGAAAAACTTGCAAAATCAGTTAAGTTGAAAAGTTTGCGGTTTGACGGAGACGGCATGACGGCGTGTTAAACCACGGAAATCACATCAAGTCCAACTCCTTCGATCGGACGGGAATCACCCCATTCGATCAGAGCCAACTGTTCTTGACGGAGTTTCATATTCAACACGTAAACCGATCGTCTCTCCGATAGAAATCTAATCTAAGACCGGTTCTCTACTAGAGAATGAGGAGTGAGCCCGAACGAGTCCAGATTCTAACGGTTTTGAGTAAAAAGTGAAATATGTTGAAGAAAAGTTTGAATCTAGTTGAAAAGGTTTAGATCTTTGTTGAAATCAGTGTAAAACCTATGGAAATCCATTAGATCCGAACCGTTCTTGATGAGATGAGGTCACACTTCAATGTTCATAAGAACTCCGTGATGACGTCACCTTAGAACAACCCAAATCAGAGAATTTCGCGGTGGAAATGTACGATTTGATGGTGAAGATGGTGAGAAAGTGTGTAATGACGATGAAAGTACAAGATTTAGGGTGAAAACTTACAAGAATCGCGAGGAATCGAGAGAAAAGTGCTTGAGAGCGTGCGGGTCGGATGAGGCTGTCACATCAACGAACAGTTGGTGTGACAAGTGGGTATTTATAGGTGAAAGGTGAGAAGGCGGTGTAGGTTAACTGGGTCGGACGACCGTTCGATCGGATGGCCATCCGATCGGATGGTCATCCGGACGGATGGCCATTCGATCGAAGGGTCATTCGATCGGGCGGTTTGTGTGAGTTGGTTTTCCGACTTTCGTTTCGTTCGACGTGTTTTGTTGCGTTGAGCATTGTGGACACATTAAGCGTTTTAGTTATATAAGTAGCGTCGTGTTAAGTGCGATAGATTGAGTTGCGCGTGCCTGCGAGTGCGCGTTTAGATAGTTTCAACAACTTCATTATTATTATTATTATTATTATTATTATTATTATTATTATTATTATAACAGGTCATAGCATAAGTAATTGCGTTTGAGTCTGCATTGGCGTTTGCGACGTTTTACGACGATCGATGGGAACCGCTTAAGTACTCGCGCGATGTCGTCATTAGCGTGATTGGGTTGCATCACGACGATCGATGGGAGCGACTTAACTATTCACGCGATGTCATCGTTAGCGTTAACGTTAGTGTATGCGCTGTGATGTGCGATATAGCGTGTTGAAAGTATGCCAATGTATGCGAAATAGCGTTGTAAGCGTTATAGTTACATTATGATCTGAATCTCTGGTTCTAGGCGTAACGAGTGTAGCGAGAGTAACAAGCACTAACGTGCGGGTTGTTACATTTCTCATTTCAACTCTTGCCATTTTGGGCTCTAGAGAGAGAGAGATTCCTAGAGAGAGAAAGTTGGTTGTTACTAAGCGGATTTTGCAAGAGGATCCAAGGGAAACATCAAAGGATCATTACGATCCAATTCCTAGAAAAAAAAGGTGTATTGGCTTGGTTTCAGTGGGTTTTTCCAAGATCTAAGCTTAGTTTCGATTCAAAGTCATTTAAACTAAGATTTTCCTCAAAATGACTGTGTTTACGCTAAAAGGTTATGCATAGGGATCTATTATACGGTGATTTCGTGTCATTTGGAAGTGTAAAGTTAGCATCTTGGTCTGTTTCCAGATCTAGAATCCAAAGGTGCCATTAAGCTCGGATTAGGTTTTTCATGAGGAAGAAACGTATGTTTGTCTGTCACTTAGCGCGCGTATGGAACTTTGTGCGCGCAATGTCCTTTACGCGCGGTAGTTTGCGCTCAAGTTAGTTTACGGGTTGTTAGTAATAGTTTG
This sequence comes from Helianthus tuberosus, assembly GCA_030545235.1. Classification (NCBI taxonomy): domain Eukaryota; kingdom Viridiplantae; phylum Streptophyta; class Magnoliopsida; order Asterales; family Asteraceae; genus Helianthus; species Helianthus tuberosus. Next base: position 6,938,131 of record JARYGA010056739.1, on the reverse strand, counting down.
CGCTCCACCAAAGCCAATCATACTTTGCGCATAAACTTAGTTTGTGCAAGTTGGGTGTTTGCGCATGGACCTTTAAGCGCAATGTGAGCATTGCGCTTATATGTTGACCATATTTGGCATAGGACTCTGAGTGTCTGGATCTTCTAGTTTCAGTAGATTACCGCATAGTATTATAGGTGAGTTTCTATACCCCATTTACGTTACTGTTTGGGTCGGTTTGCATACTCGGTAAAGTTTTCAAAGTGAAACATTGTGTATAAACGTTACATAGTGTGATAAAGTGTGCTAAAGTAATAGTAAAGTTTTAAAGTATTGGTGATAAAGTATAAGTGATTATAGTATGCATATTGCATGATAAAGACTAAAGAAGATATACTGCAGCTAAAGTTAACGTCGGTGTCTAAAGCTAACACTAAAGTCTTAAATAACGTCTAAAGTAATCGTTGTGGTCACACAAAGTGTCTAAAGTTAACAGTATGACCAAATGGTAAAGGTGTTGCGCCTTTGTGTCCTGCCGGTGGTTGATCAACTAAGTATAGTATAACGTGAGTGTTACCAGAGCCGTTCCAACGTTTTTAGAGGCCCTAAGCGAAGAACAAAGTCGAGGCCCTTTGAATTGGTATAAAGAAAACATCGATTCTGAGAGTTGCTACCTAGGTATTTATGTGAGTTGCACTCATATAATTTAGCTCCTAATTGGTATAAAGAAAACATCGGGACCCTGGTCGACATTACAGTTCACGAGGTAAATGAAGGTAGGCGTCGACAATGACGGTCCAATTTTAGGCCGAACCTACATTTTATTTGAAAAAAAATCAAATTCGTTAAAATTAAACGAGTGAAAGGTGTATGTTGTTTACAGTATACAAATATTGATGTGACGACGTGAATGGTGAAGCTGCAACGGCCAACGGGTTTACCAATATATATATAATAGGAATTTAAAATCCATATATAAAATTAATTTCTTTTAATTTACTAAAGTTGTGTTATATTTCATAAGTATAGTAACCATATTCTAAACTGTTATAGAAACTATATAAAGGTTTTTCTTTGTACTTTTAGCTATATATCCAAGTTTGCACATATGATGCAATAAAAGCAAGTTTGCAGTTTGCACATATGATGCAATAAAATAAAAAATAAAAAGAAAACAACACAAAATAAAATAGAGGGATCGAACGTTTGACGTCATGTTTAGAAGTAAAGGAGTTTACCATGTTGTGTTGCTAGTTTGTTAACATTGAATGACATGTATTTATTAGATAAACAATAATTATTATAATTTTTTTTAAATATTGGAGGCCCTATGTTTTGGAGGCCCTAGGCCCAAGCCTAGTATGAATAGCCCATAGGGCCGGCCCTGAGTGTTACAGTTCATAGCAAAGTGTTAAAATTTATGTTAAAGTGTTGTGTTTAATAGATTGTGTAAAGTTACATGAAATACCGATGTGCCTAAAGCATTTAATGTGCTAGAATATTTGCTAAAATTTATAGTCTCCTTGTTAAACTATAACTCATTCAATATAACTGCCTTTTAGTATGCATATCAGGTTAATTAGACATGTTGATTGCTGGCTCATGGCAAGGCTTCTGCTCGAGGACTGGCATCCCACTTATGTTATTGCTTTCCTAGTTAAAGACAATTGTTTACTTTTGTATGGATTGGTTGGTTATGTTTGAATTCTGTTGTGTATTTTAATACTCTTCTACTCGCGACCAAAAACTTTCTCTCACATACACTCTCTCACTGTGCTCATTCAAGCATTTTATTACAAGTGACAATGAAATATTATATATACTAACACATAATTCTAAGCGAGGTGACCTCATATAAGGATATAAACGGACGACGGGCCAGTGGGTAAACCCACTTTACCCGCTTTGGGCCTTTTTATCTAGAAGCCCAATTATTTAAAAAGCCCACTGGTCATAATAACCTTGCTCACTAAGGTTCCTTCTATGTACAACGGGCGGGAAACAGCTAAGGAAACAGGGCTCATTAAATGCATGACAAGGGGCGGCTCCGGTCTAAGTCACTGTACTTATCCGGCAGGCCATTAATGAGAAGGATTATCCCACCGTTGGGGGTCAGACACGTGTCTGACTTTCCCAAGAAACCTCAAAAACCGTTGGATCATGCATAAGAGAATCCTTCACAAAGATAAGGGCATGCCATTATATAAGAGGGAACAAAGGAGCCAAGGCAGGTATGATCTCCGGTTTCACTCTCATTTACTACATCCTCATTTACTCCACACACATTAACTTCCGACCATTATTCTATCACATTTAATACACATCAATAAGATTCACACCATAAAGGGAAACCTTCCGGTGACTGCATTCATCGGAAGAAGCTCCTTTCTTTTCCGGCACGTTTACTTACTCTCACGCCGGAGCTTGGTCACGGATCCCCCTCCCGGGGTCCCCCGTGACGAGGCTAACGGTTTATTCTTTTGTAGCAAGCAAGGATAAAAGCACTTGACGTCACCGAAGATCCATCCCACGTCAGCCGGAGGTTGGGTATTCGACATTGGTGCCATCCGTGGGACATCAGCCTGCCCGGTGTTCCCACACAAACACTCGACGTCCAGAGAACAGCTTATCCTGCTAAAAACAACATGGCAACCCCACATAACTCACGTGTCACTCAGACGACACAAAACGAATTGGATAAAGTCACTGTAGAGGACATCACTCATGAAGAAGATGATGAGAATCAGGGAGGAAATCTGAGGGAAACGGAACATATCACTCCCGATTTTGTGGCCATGCACAGGGAAAGGCTAACCAAATGTCTTGAAGACCTAAAGAGACAGGAAAGACTCGACAGCCTCAGAGCCAGACTCTCTTTTGACACACCCTCCAGCCAGGAAGGGACAAACCTTCAGAACAAGAACAACAGTGGCGACCAGCTAGAAACATTTATGTCTGCCCTAAGGCAGATGTCCTCTGAAGAAAGGGAGGACCTGATCACAGGCCAAAAACCCAAGGGGAAGGAAAAAGGGAAAGACAACTCTGATAACAGCGGTTTGGACCAACCATACTTACCACGGGATTTGGCTGAAGTTTCAAAATTCACAAGAAGAATCTCAGAAGCACCTATGCCTCCCAAGACGAAACTACCATCGGGTTTTGATCGATATGACGGAACGAGGGACCCGGAAGATCACCTGCATGCCTTCAGAGGAGCAGGGCAACTAGGAAGATGGCCAATGCCGGTATGGTGCCACATGTTTGTACAAACCCTAACGGAGGGAGCCCGGCTTTGGTTCGACAGTCTGCCCCCAGGGAGCATAGACAGCTATGAAGAGCTGAGTGAGAAATTCCTCAGGAACTTTGGCCAACAGAGGAAGGTGGTTAAAAATCCAAACGAAATCCTTCACATCAGGCAAAGAGATAACGAGCGAATAGACCAATACATGGAGAGGTTTGTTAAAGAGAGTATGAACATCAAGGACGTCCCAGAAGTCATGAAGATTAGTGGTTTCATAAATGGGCTGAAACACGCACAGCTATGTGAAAAGCTGGGGGAGGAGTTTCCACCCTCCTTTGACAATCTTATGGACAGAGTCCGGGCCTTTGTCCGGGGAAAGGACACGGTCAGCAAAGCAAAGGAAACGGACGTCACACCTCGGAGGATTGCCCCGGCTGCAAGACCCCCTGACAAAGGTACACCCTATTCCCAGAAACCTTCTTTTGATAGAATGTTACATGATAGGGCAAGGCCCTCATACTCTCCCTATAGACCCCGAGGGAGAGGTCCCCCCCTTACCCCGATAGCTTCACCCCTCTCATTAAGACCCCAAGTGAGATACTAGCCACGGAGAGGGTAAAGAATTCCTTCCCAAGGCCACCCCCCATAAAACCGGGACCAAAAGCACAACCAAACGAATATTGTGAATTCCACAAAGGTTTTGGGCACAAAACCGATGACTGTATGTACCTCAAAAGAGAAATAGAGGCTGCGGTGAAAACGGGGAGACTGGCCCATTTGGTCAAGGAAATCAAGGAAGGGGGAGGGGATCGCAAGGGAAGAGATGCACGGGAGCCGGGGAGGGCAGACGTTGATATGATTAGAAGGAGAAATGAGTTTGATACCACCCGAAGTGTAAAGGCCAGAATCCTAGGCTCCCCAAACTGCATGAAAGCTCCCATCCTCATGCCATATTTAGAAGAAAGCGAGGTGCAACGACTCCCGCTGAACATCTCAGCAGTGATAGCGGGACACAAGGTGTCCAGGATACATGTGGACGGAGGGTCAGGTGTTGAAGTAATATACGAACACTGCTTCCTTAGGTTCGACAGGGATATAAGGGATAGGTTGGAGGAAGATTCAATCCCATTGGTAGGATTCAACAACAGTGTGTCACACCCCCTGGGAAAAATCAGGCTCCCATTCATAGTCGGCGTGGGGATCGGGTCCGGACAATAGATCTGACCTTTACGGTAGTCAGGGCACCCTCTAAGTACAATGCAATCTTGGGAAGACCCGGAATTGGTGATCTGCAGGCACAGGCCTCTACCCCCCAAGGAGCTTTGGTATTCCAAACGCCAAAAGGTCTCGCATGGGTTAAGTCCGCCTACGAGGTAGTTTCCTCCGTATCCAAAGAAAAAGAGCCAAGAAAGTCCCAGGGAAAGAAGGTGGAAGAGTGGGTCCTCTGTGATAAGTTCCCAGAACAGACAGTCAAGGTGGGGAGTCACTTGAGTGACAAATGTAAGAGTGCCCTGAAGGAGTTGCTCCTCCATAACATAGAGGTGTTTGCATTCCAACATGGAGACATGACGGGGGTCCCAAGGAGCCTCACGGAGCACCGACTTAACACATTTACATGGGCAAAACCAGTAAAACAAAAGAAGCGGAGTATGGGACCCAATAAAAGAAGGGCTGCTTGTGAAGAAACTCGGAAGCTGCTTAGAGCGGGGATAGTCAGGGAAGTCAAATACCCGTCCTGGGTTGCCAACCCTATAATGGTTCAGAAAAAAGACGGAGGATGGAGGATGTGCATCGATTTCCAAGACCTCAACAAAGCATGTCCCAAGGACTGTTATCCTCTTCCGGAGATAGACACCCAAGTGGACTCCTTGTCTCAATACCCCCTGAAGTGTTTCCTGGACGCCTACAAAGGGTACCACCAAATTCAAATGTCAATAGAAGACGAGGAGAAAACCGCCTTCATCACAGACGAAGGGACGTTCTGCTACACCAAGATGCCCTTCGGCCTCAAGAACGTCGGGGCCACATACCAGAGGTTTATGCATAGTCTGTTTAGGGAGCAACGAGGAAGGAACCTAGAGGTGTACGTCGACGATATTGTCATCAAAAGCTTAACGGAGACCGCCTTGATAAACGATGTAGCTGAGACTCTCCACACTATGCAGGACGTAAACATGAAGTTAAACCCTGGGAAGTGCTGTTTTGGAGTAGAGGAGGGGAATTTCCTGGGGGTAGTGGTCACCAAGGGCGGGATCAAGGCAAATCCGGAGAAAACCCAGGCGGTGGCCGAGATGCGATCCCCCAGATCCCTAAAGGACATTCAGCAACTAAACGGGAGGCTAATAGCGTTAAACCGTTTTTTGTCAAAGGTGGCTGACAAGACTCTTCCCTTTATGAAAGTATTGAAAGACTGCCTTCAAACAAACAAGTTTAAACGGACAGCGGAGGCGGAGACAGCCTTCCAAGAAATGAAAGCATACATTTGTCAGCTCCCGATGCTAGCCACCCCAGTACCCGGGGACCCACTGCTCCTATATCTATCCACCTAAAAAAACGACCATAAGTGCGGTCATGATGGTAGAGCGGGAAGGGAAACAGATCCCCATATATTTCATCAGTAGAACGCTTAAAGGGCCTGAAGAACGATACATGCCCCTGGAGAAGCTCGCGTTAGCTCTTGTCTTCGCATCCCGAAGACTCAGGAGGTATTTCCATGAGCACAAGATTACCCTAATGACCGATCAACCCCTCCAGAAGGTACTCAGGAGGCCGGAACTGTCCGGACGGTTAGCCAAATGGGCTGTAGAGCTAGGGGAACACTCCCTGGAGTTTAAGCCCAGGACAGCCATGAAGGGACAAATACTAGCCGACTTCTTGGCAGAAGTCCCGGGGGACGAAGAAAAGGAGCTGTTAAAATGGGAGGCCTTAGAAAAAGAAGAAAGAGAGAAGGAGGATAAGGCGGTGTGGAAGTTGCTCACTGATGGAGCATCCAGTGAAGAAGGAAATGGAGCTGGAATCACATTGATAAGTCCCGAGGGGGTTGAGCTGACGTATGCCGTAAGGCTGGATTTTGAGAACACAAACAATACTGCAGAATATGAGGCCCTCCTAGCAGGGATGAGACTGGCACAAAAAATGAAGGCGAAGCACGTAGAAGCCAGCACTGACTCACAGCTAGTAGTAAAACAATACCAAGGAGAATATGAGGCTAAGGATAACATCATGGCTCGATACGTGGACAAAGTTAAGGAGACAGCTAAGGCGTTCAAAACTTTCAAGCTGGAATACATCCCCCAGGGAAGGAACAGGAAATCTGACGCGCTTAGCAAGTTAGCCTCGGTAGCATTCGATCATCTAGCGAAAGAAGTTAAAGTAGAGGTCCTGACATCCTCCTCCCTCAACACCGCGGAAGTGGCCACGGTTGAAAGCCCCCAGGAAACATGGATGACCCCGATAGTCAGATTTCTCCAAGACGGAATTCTACCCGAGGGGGAATGGGCGGCCCGGAAGATAAGGGTCAAGGCCCTACAGTATGAACTGGTCGAAGGAGAGCTATACCGGAGGTCATATCTGGGACCATCCCTGAAGTGTGTTGACATGGAAGAAGCCGAATATGTAATTAGGGAGATGCATGAAGGGATTTGCGGAATGCACTCGGGACCAAGAACAATAGTGAGAAGGGCAATGAATGCAGGGTTTTACTGGCCGCGGATGTACGAAATGGCATCTGAAGAAATCAAGAAGTGTGACAACTGCCAAGTGCATGCACCAATGACTTACCAACACAAACACCCCATGGTACCAGTTTCGACGTCGTGGCCATTCCAGAAATGGGCCATCGACATAATCGGACCTTTCCCGGAGGGTCCGGGAGGGGTCAAGTACGTGGTAGTAGCCATTGATTACTTCACTAAGTGGGTTGAAGCGAAGCCCTTGGCAAAAATTACTGGGGACCAGATGAGAAGGTTCGTACTGGATAACATCATATGTAGATATGGGGTTCCGAGGGAGTTAGTAAGTGACAACGGGGTCCAATTTGCTGGAAGGCCCTTCAAACCATGGTGCGAACAGATGCGGATCCAGCAAGTGTTTACTTCCGTTACCTATGCCCAGAGTAACGGGTTAGTGGAGAGAGCCAACCAAAGCGTCATCAAGGGAATGAAGGGTAGGCTGGGGAGAAAACAGAAAGGCTGGCTGGAAGAACTTCCATTTGTGTTGTGGGCATACAGAACCACCCCCAAAAGTTGCAACGGGGAAACCCCGTTCAGCCTTACCTATGGGACGGAGGCTGTCATCCCCGCCGAGATCGGATCCCCAACTGCCCGGATGAAGCTCCGGGATGAAGAAAATGAGCAGGACCTCAGGATGAACCTAAATTTGTTGGAGGAAAGAAGGGAAATAGCAGCAGTTAAGGAGGCCCAATACAAAAAGCTCCTAGGGAGCTATTACAACGCCAGGATGAAGAAGCTCAACATCGTCCCTGGGGACCTAGTCCTCAGGGCCAACGAGGCTAGTCTGCAAGAAAGCACCGGAAAACTAGGCCCCAACTGGGAACGACCTTATAGAGTTACGTGGGCAAATGGCAAAGGGACTTGCAAGTTGGAAACATTAGAAGGCAAGGAGGTTCCCAGGACCTGGAACCTCATGCAACTCAGGAAATATTACATGTAAGGGGTGTACCCCCAAGAAAAACGGCCAAGAGCCACTTTTGTAATAGATAACTCTATGTACGGGGACCTCCCCCCAAAAGGATGGACCTTTTGTAAACAATCTATGATGGGAGATATAAGCCCCCAGGGATTAAATGAAAGACGGACGAAAACGTCCCATTTTGAGAAAACAATGGACAGTTACACCTGGGCAGACGTGCCTAAGGACACCATTAAATCTAAAACTAGAGCGAACAAACACACGTGTATAAGGCATTCAAAACATGTCCAAAAGCCCGGCCGTGGGGCTAGTAAAGGTCTAGCTAACCTAAAACGGACAAAACAAGTTAAAAATATAGCACCACGTTATAAACTTGTCCACCGATTGGCCTCGAACAGACAATCACAGTTTAACGAAGCAAACAACAAAAACAAATAATGCAAACACACCCGCATGTACAAAACTACGAAAGGGAGCCTGCTTTATTTACTACGAAATACATATACAAAGAAAAGCCTTAACAACTTGGGCAAGAATTAGCAATATACAAAGATTGCAAACACAGCAAGGTAAAACAAAAACATAGCTCCTTGCTAAAATAGCCTAAGAATCCCAGGAAATCACCAAACTAGCCTCCGGAAAAAACCCCTGCAAAAGCAAAACAAGCAAGAAACAGGCTACAAAACAAAAAGGCCATACATAACTATGAGCCATATGGTTAAAGGTCAAAGTGGTCCCCAACACAAAGGACCACCCACGACAGTCAAGCAAAACACACAAGTATCCTAGAGTAAGTTAAAGTTATTACAACCATATCGAAGTGTATCAAATGTTTGGAATTCATTGGGGATCACCCCCGGAAAGAGATGGCGGAGACGAGGGACCGGCAGAGGAGAACAGGGTCTTCAATTCATCAATAGAGATCAGGGGATGCTCCAGGATTTTGGCAAGAATAGCTGGGGTCTTGTGCCCAAACTCCTCATTCAGCTTGGACAGCTTCTTCTTAACCTTGGAGTCATACAGAGGAGTTTCCTTCCTATCCAAGCCTTGAGCGGAGTATTTGTAGCCATCCTTCAATCCCGACTGGTACCCAACATCCCTGTAGGCCCTATACACCTGCTCCAAACCACTCTTAAAATCCTCCGACTGAGCAACAGCAGCAAGAAAGGCCCCAAAACCTTCAGTAATTAGCCAATGCTTCTCCCCCGCTAATCGTTGATTATCATCAGAAGTTACTCCATAGTCTGCGTAAATGGTATTGAGCTGCTCCTGGGAAACGGAGCCAACCTCCTTCAAATGCCTCAGCTCAGCAGCAAGCTCCTCCTTCTCCTCAACCAACGATGCCATTTCCCGCTCCCAAGCTCGTTCCTTCCTCTCAAGCATAGCCCCAGCTCCCTAAACAAAGAATCAGTGAGTATATATAAAAAAAAAAGAAAAAAAATGGGGGGGGGAGGGGGGGGGAGAAGACTACGCACCTTCTCCTCCTGTAACCTCCTCTCAGCATCAACCACCCGGCTCCTACGCCCAGCAACAGCCGACTGGGAAGCCTTAAGCTCAGCCTTAAGCCCTTCGTTCGCCTTCCTCAGATCATCAACCCTTTGAAGCATCCCAGCACCCCTAAAAAAGCTTTCACATAGAGACATACTGTATTGATCTTCAAAGAGATCATCCCTCAGGGCAGAGTTTACAAATTTATGTGAGGGAGGAACAGCATGGTTCAGAAAGTCCCTAGCAGCTTCAGGAGTCCCTATAACGGAAGAATCAGTTACCTTCCACTTAGGGACATAAGTAAAGGGAAGGGCGTCGGCAAATAAAGGGGCAAGAGGGGATCGATGAACAGGGCCTTCAAGAGTAATGGGCTTGCTAGTCCCAGTTGCATGTGGAGGAGAAAGTTCGAAAGCCGAGGAAAAGCGAGCCACTCCCACCTCAGAGGCCTTGTCCCGGATACGGGAAGGAGAGGGACCAGTAGGTATTTCTATAGGCTCCAAGGAGCTCCCCTAGGAAATAAGAAAAGGAGCAATCAGAAACTACACAGAAAGACAAAGAAAAAACAGGAGAAAAGGAAACTTACCAACAAAGGAGCACTCACTAAGCTTGAGGACTTCAAATGCTTAGACAAGGAACCCTTGACCCCAGCAGGAGGAAGATCAGAAACGACTCTAGAGGGAGGGGGAAGCTTCTGGCCACTGGCACTGCGAAGCCTCTGGCGGATGCTACGAGGTACAGGATCCGGTTGGGGGCTAGCAGACCTCCTCTTACGAACCAACCTTATCTCCACATCTTCGTCGTCACTTTGGCCAGAAGGATGAACAGGAGGAAAATCAGGAGAACTTTCCTCCTCCCCGGAAGGGCTCTCCTCATCACCACCTAGGGTAGCAGAACCTCCTGCCTGGACGGATCCCCCGGTAATCTGCACTCCCACATTCAGCCTGGGATCAACCTCATTATCAACCACATACTTTACATCCTTGGAATCACCCTGAAGAAGTCTCCACAAAGTTATCTCTGCACAAAAAGAAGGCACAAAAGATGACTACGGAATTTTCAAAGATGTAAAGGAAGAATGAATGTAAGAGGAAAACCAAGAACAAAGAGGTACCTTTCTTGCCGAAAAAAGCCCTCGGACGGACAGAATAAGAGGGACTCAGCCCCCCCATAGCCAGCGTTCCTTCTGAAAAGGTGAATGCCCTCGTTGGATTGTCACACATCCGTTTCCACTGAAGGGTTTCGGCTGCGGAAAGAGTAGGAACAACGTCTTCGATTGCGACATCAAGGTCCCTCGGCGATGGAGAATTCGGTAACATGGTGGCAGAAACAAAGATAAATCTGCTTTTCCAATCTTTTGGATAAGTGGAGGTAGGCATGAAACTATAGCAAGGTCTCGAGACACCGTTTGGTCGTTTTGCAAAAGTAAACCAATCCCCGTCCGAAATTAGTCTGTAGAACATGCAGAACAAAGGGACAGAAGGCTCCCCTGAGACGGCTGCACAAGCTAATTCAAAGTGGACTACCCGCATAAACCCTAGAGGGTGAATCTGTGAGAAGTGAACGCCGAAGTGACGGAACAGAGAAACCTTGAAAGCGGAGAGGGGATATCGGACCCCACAGGAAGAAAAGGCAAGGGTGTAAATAGGTATCCTGTCCGGCGTACATTCCGCCGACTCATTGGGGCCAGGTAAGGAAGGAGAAAAGCGATCCGGGATATTGTACGCCTCGACGAAGGATTTTAAGTCTTTCGCCGTCAGCACTGACCTTATCGAAGAACGGCCACCGCGACTCATGATCGGAAAAAACGGGAGTTCAGGGAAATAGTTGCAGAGAAGAAGAAGGGTTCCAGAAAGTTTGAATGAGGAGTCGGAAAGGCCAAGTAGGGTCTTTAAAGGGATTCTGCTGACATACAAGTAACCGTCACATCAGCAGTCCTTTCAAAATTCAAAAAAAGGGGCACGTGCAACTAGGGGATTAATTCCCGCTACAGTCATTTCGGCGACGATATGATTAATGGGAGTAACAAGTCATAATTGATCCAGAGTGGGCCCACCAACAGAAAAACCGTCTCTCTCAAGCAGTTGTGATTCAGCCCCGGATCATGAGCCTCGGGTCTCAGAACCAGGGACTAAAGATGACTTGACGACGGGCCAGTGGGTAAACCCACTTTACCCGCTTTGGGCCTTTTTATCTAGAAGCCCAATTATTTAAAAAGCCCACTGGTCATAATAACCTTGCTCACTAAGGTTCCTTCTATGTACAACGGGCGGGAAACAACTAAGGAAACAGGGCTCATTAAATGCATGACAAGGGGCGGCTCCGGTCTAAGTCACTGTACTTATCCGGCAGGCCATTAATGAGAAGGATTATCCCACCGTTGGGGGTCAGACACGTGTCTGACCTTCCCAAGAAACCTCAAAAACCGTTGGATCATGCATAAGAGAATCCTTCACAAAGATAAGGGCATGCCATTATATAAGAGGGAACAAAGGAGCCAAGGCAGGTATGATCTCCGGTTTCACTCTCATTTACTACATCCTCATTTACTCCACACACATTAACTTCCGACCATTATTCTATCACATTTAATACACATCAATAAGATTCACACCATAAAGGGAAACCTTCCGATGACTGCATTCATCGGAAGAAGCTCCTTTCTTTTCCGGCACGTTTACTTACTCTCACGCCGGAGCTTGGTCACGGATCCCCCTCCCGGGGTCCCCCGTGACGAGGCTAACGGTTTATTCTTTTGTAGCAAGCAAGGATAAAAGCTCTTGACGTCACCGAAGATCCATCCCACGTCAGCCGGAAGTTGGGTATTCGACATAAACGATTGTCTTTTATGCATGACCAACCAAATGATGGTTGGTGTATAATATCATCCAAACGATGGTGACTTGTGAAGCATGGTAAACGATGGTTATCATGCATAGTCTATATAATATTCACTTGTAACTCGGATCTTGTTATGTTCTTTCGAGTCGAACTACGAAGGAATTATGTTCGAATTCAGACACGAGCGAACGATCACTAGATGTATCCACAATATGCATCAACACATATATTAGGTAAGATTGTTGGGTTATTTTTTGCCCATGAGAAAGCCCAACCTATCTTATATTACATGGGTTTTATATTTAACCTTTACTATTATTTTAGATTAAAAAAAAAGAAAAAAAGAAATAGTTTGTTTTGGGCTGTTTGCTTAGTGACGTCTACAAGGAAAAGAATAAAAAGTTGAAGGTGAATTTGGTGGGCCTAGCCACTGACGAAAGCATCACACAAAATATAAAGGTTTTGTTTTGGTGAACATTGTGTGGACGCAAGAAAGAAAAAAATAGGGTTTTTCTTCCTTTGTGGTTTTTTGGTGCCTGACTTGAAGACGCACAACGAACAAATAAGAAAAATCAAGAGTTTTATTCTTGGGTCTTTTGTGAAGATAAGAGACGTACCAGAGATCGTTAATTCCTCGTTTGGTGATACCTCTTACTTGCTTATTCGTTTTGTTTATATTCCATATACTTGAAGTTAGTTTGTACCAAGTATATGATGATTTTGTATGCCTCTAGTTTTACCTAGGGAAGACTTTGTATTGCTATTATTGGTGATAGTGGATTTTAAGCGGCTCTAGTAGTCCCGTGGTTTTTACTCTCCTTTTTGAGAGGTTTTCCACGCTAAAATTCGGTGTCTCTTTATTATTATTTTATAGCCTATTTGTTTGCATCCTCACAGGTTCATTCGAGTTGGGAAAATATTTGGTCAAACGAAGTTTGCTTCCGCGTTTTAGTTTACCGTTTGTGACCAGGTTGCGCGTTTTTCCCTTCAGAGTGGTATCAGAGCCATTGGCTCTTGTTATTGGGTTGAAACTTGTTTGAACGATGGAAGCTAATACAAGTAGGATTGTGAATTTGAATGGTTCTAATTATCATGTTTGGAGAGGCAAGATGGAAGATCTCCTTTATGTGAAAGATTATTATATGCATGTGTTTAATACTGATAAACCTGAAGGTAAAACAGATGAAGAATGGAATATCTTACACAGAAAAGTTTGTGGCTACATTCGCCAGTGGGTTGATGATAATGTTTTGAACCATATTAGCGGGGAGACTCATGCTCGTACTCTGTGGAATAAGCTTGAGGAGTTGTATGCTCGAAAGACCGGGAACAATAAATTGTTCTTGATTAAACAGTTGATTAACTTGAAGTAGAATGATGGAACTCCTGTTACTGATCACTTGAATGTTTTTCAGGGTATTATTAATCAGCTTGCAGGAATGGGTATCAAGTTTGAAGACGAGATACAAGGCTTATGGCTTCTTGGTACTTTACCAGATTCTTGGGAGACTTTTAGGACATCATTGTCCAACTCTGCAGCAAATGGTATTATTACTATGGAAATGGCTAAAGGCGGTATTTTAAATGAAGAGATGAGAAGAAAATCGCAGGGTTCCTCTTCACATTCGGATGTCTTAGTCACAGAAAGCAGGGGGAGAAATCAAAGTAGAGGTCCGAGTAACAAAGGGAAGCATCGTAGTAAGTCCAGAGGTAAGTTTGCTGATTATGAGTGTCATCATTGTGGTAAGAAAGGACATACAATTAAATTTTGCAGACAACTAAAAAAGGAGAACAAGAAAGCTAATTATAACAATCAAAAGAAAGATGATGGTGGCAACGACACTGCGGAAGTTAATTCTGCTAGTGAAGAGTTCTTTATTTGTTGTGATTATGACATGGTGAACATTACACGTGATGATTCGAGTTGGGCTGTTGACAGTGGTGCTACATGCCATGTGACGTCACAAAGGGAATTTTATTCATCTTATACACCTGGTGACTTTGGGGTTGTTAAGATGGGTAATAACGGGCTATCAAAGATTGTAGGTGTTGGGGATGTTTGCTTGAAGTTTGACACTGGGATGGAGTTAGTTTTACACAATGTAAAACATGTTCCAGATATTAGACTCAATTTGATCTCCGCAGGTTTACTTGATGATGATGGTTACCATAGTACCTTTGGTGATGGTATTTGGAAACTCACTCGTGGTTCTTTGATTTTGGCAAGAGGTAAAAGAACTTCAAAATTATACAGAACGCATCCGAAGATCTCTAAAGACTCAGTCAATTTGTTAGTGAATGCTGATATGACTGACTTGTGGCATAGGAGACTTGCTCACATGAGCGAAAAGGGGATGTCTATTTTGTTGAAGAAGAATGCCTTGCCCGATTTGCATGATGTTCATTTGAAGAAGTGTTCTCATTGTCTTGCAGGTAAGCAACGAAGAGTTTCTTTTAAGAATCATCCTCCTCATAGGAGAGACAATATACTTGATTTAATACATTCGGATGTTTGTGGTCCTATGAAGACTAGAACACTTGGGGGCTGCTTGTATTTTGTCACTTTTATTGATGATCATTCGAGAAAAGTTTGGGCTTATACTCTGAAGTCTAAAGATCAGGTATTAGATGTGTTTAAGCAATTTCATGCCTTAGTTGAGAGACAAACTGAGAAGAGGCTCAAGTGTATTCGGACAGATAATGGAGGTGAATACATTGGTCCTTTTGATGCTTATTGTAAAGAGAAAGGTATTCGACATCAAAAGACTCCTCCAAAGACACCACAGCTGAATGGTTTAGCAGAACAGATGAATAGAACATTGGTTGAAAGGGTTAGATGTTTGCTGTCACATGCAGGGTTGCCTAATTCATTTTGGGGTGAAGCTTTGAACACCGTAGTAAATGTTATTAATCGTACTCCTTGTGTTCCTTTGTCTTTTGATGTTCCTGACAGGGTTTGGAGCGGCAAAGATGTTTCATACGATGATTTGCGGGTCTTTGGATGCAAGGCTTTTGTGCATATTCCCAAAGATGAAAGAACAAAGCTTGATGTAAAGACCAAGCCATGTATATTCGTTGGTTATGGGGGAGATGAGTTTGGACACAGGTTTTATGATCCAATCTCGAAGAAACTCATAAGAAGTTTCGATGCTGATTTTATTGAAGATCAAAGTTTGAAAGATATTGAGAAGACAAAGATAGTTCCTCAACATACCGATGATCTTACTGATTTGGATCCAGTTCCTCCACAGCACTCTGAGCCGCATAATGAAGATGATATTCAACATGATGAACAACACGGTACTGATAATCATGATATTCCAGAGCAACAAGAGTTAGATGAGGGTCCTCATCCAGAGTTACCAGTACCAGGTCTGCCAACATTTATCCCACTCAGACGGTCTACAAGAGACCGTCATCCTTCTACCCGTTTTTCTGTTGATGAGTATGTCTTACTCTCGGATGGGGGAGAGCCCGAGTGTTATACAGAGGCTATGGAAGATGAACATAAAAGAGAGTGGTTTGAAGCTATGCAAGATGAGATGAATTCCTTGTATGAGAACAATACTTTTGAGTTGGTGAAGTTGCCTAAGGGCAAAAGAGCTTTGAAGAACAAGTGGGTCTACAAAGTGAAGACTGAAGATCATACCTCACGGCCTAGATACAAAGCTAGATTGGTGGTCAAAGGGTTCAGTCAAAGAAAGGGTATTGATTTTGATGAGATTTTCTCTCCGGTCGTGAAGATGAGTTCCATTCGAGTGATTCTTGGTTTGGCTGCTGGTCTTGATCTTGAGATTGAGCAAATGAATGTCAAGACAGCTTTCCTTCATGGTGACTTGGACAAGGAAATCTATATGGAGCAACCTGAAGGTTTTCAGGTTAAAGGTAAAGAAGACTATGTCTGTAAGCTTCAGAAAAGTCTATATGGGTTGAAGCAAGCACCGAGACAGTGGTACAAGAAATTTGAGTATGTCATGGGGAAGCAAGGCTATCGAAAGACTATTTCAGATCACTGTGTTTTCTTTCAGAGGTTTGGTGATGATGATTTTATCATTTTATTACTCTATGTTGATGACATTTTAATTGTAGGCAAGAATGCAGAGAGAATTGTTCAGCTGAAGAAGGAATTAAGCAAGACGTTTTCTATGAAAGACTTGGGGCCAGCAAAACAAATTCTTGGTATTCGGATTACTAGAGATAGAGCTTCAAAGAAGTTGCACATGTCACAAGAGCAATACATTGAGAAGGTGCTTCGCAGGTTCAACATGGATAAAGCCAAATCGGTTAGTTCACCTCTTACTCCCAATTTTAAACTAACCGAAAAAGATTGCCCTTCTTCGAAGGAGGAGATTAAAGACATGGATAAAGTTCCATACGCGTCAGCGGTTGGAAGCTTGATGTATGCAATGGTGTGTATAAGACCTGATATTGCCCATGCAGTAGGTGTTGTTAGTCGGTTTCTATCAAATCCAGGTAAGAAGCATTGGGAAGCAGTTAAGTGGATTTTTAGATATCTACGTGGTACTTCCAAATTGGGTATAACATTTGGGAATGAAGAACCAATGCTTGTTGGTTATACGGATTCTGATATGGCGGGAAATAATGACAACATGAAATCTACTTCTGGTTATTTGATGACTTTTGCAGGGGGAGCTATGTCTTGGGAGTCTAGATTGCAAAAGTGTGTTGCTTTGTCTACTACAGAGGCTGAGTATATGGCAGCAACGGAAGCGTGCAAGGAACTATTGTGGTTGAAAAGATTTACGCAAGAGCTTGGCTTTATGCAACAGCGCTACGTGGTCCTTTGTGATAATGAAAGCGCTATTCACCTTGCGAAAAATTATATGTTTCACAAAAGAACAAAACATATTGATGTTAGGTATCATTGGATTAGAGATGCTATTGAAGACAAGCTATTTGAACTTGACAAAGTTCATACCGATGATAATGGTTCCGATATGTTTACTAAATCCTTAGCAAGGGAAAAGTTGAAGGTATGTTGCTCAATCGCCGGGATGGCGAACTCTTTCTCATAGACAAAAAGGGGGAGATTTGTTGGGTTATTTTTTGCCCATGAGAAAGCCCAACCTATCTTATATCACATGGGTTTTATATTTAACCTTTACTATTATTTTAGATTAAAAAAAAAGAAAAAAAGAAATAGTTTGTTTTGGGCTGTTTGCTTAGTGACGTCTACAAGGAAAATAATAAAAAGTTGAAGGTGAATTTGGTGGGCCTAGCCACTGACGAAAGCATCAGACAAAATATAAAGGTTTTGTTTTGGTGAACACTAGATTGTAGCCATAGCCGCGCGTTGCGGCGGCAATGCCTTCGTTGTTTAAGGCTGACGACACGTTATGTGATGCGTTAACCATATGAAAACATGTCGTGTTCAAAGTCTCATAATCACTCATCTAGACATATACACATACTCATATACTCGTCTAAATTCTTTCGTGTTATGCCTATTTATCTAACCATTGGTCGTTATCAGAATTCACTCAGCCACAATAGAATCAAATGTATGTGTTGCTGCCAACTGCTGACTGCACCTACAAACCGAAAGTCAAAATTAGGCACCAAATTCTCATAAGAGACGGTGTATGAGAATTCAAAAGCAACAAATATTTATTAGGAAAACCTTAAGAACTCTTCTTAAAAAAATTCCTTCCATTCAGTTATAGATTTCTGGAAGATGAAAAATATAACGTAGAAATGTCAATGTGGTGATTTGGGTGGTTTTTATTTTACGGGTCAAATGATTAAAATAGGAAGTAAGCTAGAGTTTGTGATCAACCCTGTGTTAAAAATTCAAGCACAGCCTATGAAAAAACATTCCGTATGAAAGAAAGTATTATCCCTAACTAATATTAATGCATACAACATAAAAACATGATGGTGCAATTTTCTAACACAAATAAAATGATTTAAATATTAAAATTGCAACGTAAACTTACATTTTCATCGGTTGGTTCCAAGTTAAGAACACAATGTTCCCCTCACATTTTTAAATGGCGAATGTTTCCTTTTGCGGTGGTTGAACTTTAATAGGCCAGTTTCAACAATGATGAATCGTCCTAGTCATTGACTTGAACTTGAATCATCAAAGATCCTCTGTAATGATTTGTATGCAGGGCCTGAACTCGAATCATTATTCTCTGTGATGATTCTTGAAAATTATTTTGTCTCATGTTAAGTGTTAATATTTTGTTCCTCTTTCCATTCATAAACAACTTCATGATTTTGTTTGGGCTGCACTTGTTCAAGTGGGCGTGCCAATGGTCCTCAATTTCATTGCCCCTTGTTCCTGGTAATCATGCAGCGTCGCTGATCATCCGCAAATCAAGGTGATGATTTTCCTCGATTAGTAAAATATCATATGACCATTCCATTTGAGAACTTAGAGTGATAAAAAAGTAAAAAAAGTAAAATAAAATAAAATAAACAAATAAAGGTTATGCTTTTTATTGAACGTAGAGGGAGTCATTGTCGTCTTTTATTTGTTCTACCTTATGGCACCACCACCCAAACTACTACCCATCACCACCCCCTACGCCCACCCTACCTCCATCTCAAACCCGAACATCGTATCGTCCACCACCAGCTTCACAATCGTCCTTCACCAGTACACCGTCGTCACGTGCTATCATATAAGAACACAGTCCCACATACCAAGTTTCTTTCGTGACTGAAGTTCGAACCTTGGATTTCGGCCCTGATGCTCCCTTCGATCCCCAGACCGACACAAACCTGCATATGTATAGGTCGACAAACACTTTGAATTAAAATTAATTTAGTCATAAATTTGTCAGAAACAGTTGCTTCCATGAATTTTCATAGACCTCAAGTCAGAACCACCTAACATACTTATTTCAGTTGTTGTACTTGGTTAAATATTTATATAAACTAATTGCACTTGAAATTCATTAACGTATATATACACACACTATTACAGTTCATGGAGTTTAACAATATATGATGGCTATTAACCATGAAATTAAGTCTAATTTTATATGCCCTATTTATTCCTGTATGATCTGGTGACACCTTAATAAGCTTGTCACCGTATGATTTATGTTAAGCCATTCTTTCTTGACTTTGTTTGTCAACATTTTTTGATCAAATAATCGTACTTCAAAAAATTCCCAAATATCAAGTGTTTCTAAAGAAATCATAGAAACCTTCATTGCACCTTGGCCGCCAGTGCTTCACCGTCACCAATTTACCTTCAAAACCCTAGACCCTTCTTCTAATTTCTTGACCAAAATAAAAAAAAATCCATACCTGTTTATCCCTGTTACCCTTAATCCATACCGATCGCCGGAATCCATTGAATCCTAGTTCCCAAGTCACCGCCGATTCGCACCTTGCTAAACCACGGGGTTGCTCAATCTACCAATGAAATACCTCATCATTGCTCGATTGGATTCCTGTCTTAACTGGAACGGTGACGGTTTGTCAATACCACCGTGTATCACCGTTGTGTTGGTAATTTTAGTGTTATCAACGGATTTTAGGGCATTGGGTTAACTTGTTGATCGAGGAAATAACATTGGAGATTGAACTAGGGGTGTTCACGATCCGATCCGATCCGATCCGATCGAGGGTCTGCTCATGCTCGGATTGAATTACAACCGATCCGATCCGAGCGGATCAAATTTGTAAAACCGATCGCAAAAGTGATGCTCATGC
Organism: Helianthus tuberosus; assembly: GCA_030545235.1. Lineage (NCBI taxonomy): Eukaryota > Viridiplantae > Streptophyta > Magnoliopsida > Asterales > Asteraceae > Helianthus > Helianthus tuberosus. Next base: position 6,918,243 of record JARYGA010056739.1, on the reverse strand, counting down.
TCGGATTGAATTTGAAACGAACCGATCCGATCGGCTCGGTTTCGCTCGGTTTTTATCAAATCCTAAAAAAAAGCGAGCGGATCTTTTTCGCTCGATTGAATAATAAGGCTTCGTTCAACAAAAACAAATTCTAACTTAAAGTGCGAATACAAAAGCAACATAAAATAAAGTGCGAATACATAAGAAACACAAAATAAAGTGCGAATACAAAAGCAACACAAAATAAAGTGCGAATACAACCAACCAGGCCCAACTAGCAAGAAGCTAGAAAGGACCTGGGACAAACAACAGCTAATCACCAACCATGTTTACATCAAAATTTTGCCAACTGTCGGATGTCATCGATCTCCATCTTGCTCTATGCTACTATAACAAACATACCAAACAGAAACATAACATACCAAACAGCAGATTAAAAAAAACAGCAAATTAAAAAAAACAGCAGGTTGAAGAACTGTTGAAGACCGTCCGAAGATTGAAGACAAGAGACAGCGGCGATATGTGTGTCGGAGATTAGAGGGTCAGATACGGAGACTGTGAGTCTGTGACTGTGGAGACCGGAGAGTGAGACCGAGATTAGAGCGGCAATTTGAATACGGCTGATTAGGGAAGAATAGATTTAGGGTTAGATACTTAGATTTATATATTAAATATTAAGTTGGGTTGAATGTTATTTGGGCTTTTAGTTTTTTTTGGGCTATTATATTTTTTTGGGTTTTTATCTATAAAATCTATAATATAAATATATATATTACTTATTAATAAAAATAATTCGAGCGAAACCGAGCGATCGACGAGCGAGCGGAGCTATGCTCATGCTCGGATTGAATTTGAATCGAACCGATCCGATCGGCTCATTTACAAACTGAGCGGGAATCGAACGAGCATTTTTCGAGCATTTTTCGAGCGATCGTCGAGCGATCTTCGATCGTCGAGCAGTTTGGACAGCCCTAGATTGAACGAGTTAGGTGCCGCGGGAGTGTGGGCTCGATTTAATTCTAATGTTATTTGAGGTTTTATATAATATTCTTTTGGGCTTAATGGTTTTATAATGGCCATATTGTTTTGGATCTAAAGTTGATTAATATGTTTTAGTTTATTAATGGTTTTAGAAATGTTTTACTTTAGTTTACTAAGGAACTAGTTTTGGTCGGTTGTTTTTAAAAGACCCATTACAATTAAATAAGGGCTATTTAATCCAATTTGCTAAAACTTGGTTTTGAGCCCATGAATTAAATTAATGTCCATCATATGGGACTGTTCTCTCGATCAGATAATATAGAAAAGAAAACGCACAAAAGAAGGGTGATAAATACGACAGTTTCTTGGTTACATGGTGCTTTTTCTAATCACAGAATCATCCAAATTCAATTCCAACAAGAGTGATCTCTGTCTAATCCGATAAATCATTGCGTGTAACCCGCAAATAGGTTTATCTGATAGTTCTCATACGATTCAGAGATTAATCCAGGTTTTATCACAAACTTTGCAATTTCAATTCGGTTCCAGGTTTGTTAATTACTTTGAATTCACTGTTCTAGATCAGTTATACAACAAAGATAAACCTATTCTAGGGTTCAATTTGGTCTTCGGTTGTGATTTCAAGTTTGAAAAATATTCTACAGTGAATATTTTTATGTTTTGTAGTTTGTGAATTAACCCTTATTCACACGTTCTAGTGGTTATTTTGGGTTTGTTTATTTTGTTTCCACAAGTTTTAATTCTAGAATTCTAGTTTCGTAAGTTTTGAAATTGTGGGTTCTTAGAATTAACTGTTGAAAATATATTGTGATTTGGTTATAATTGTTTGTTTAAATCAAAAAGGAATTGAATTTTAAATTCATGGTGGACGATGAACCTGTTTGAAATTAGGAGTTAGAATTTTGAGATAGAGTCTATTGCTTTACAGGCCTTGAAATTGAATTTTGGTTGAAAATATTGGGATTTCATTTATTTGGAATTCACAAGTTCAAGGCTGTACATAGAATTAAAAAAAAAAAGGTTTGAATTTGGGATATGTGAATTCATGGATTAAATTATTTATTGGGATTCACTAACCGATCAGTATTGTTGGTTTTGATCTTGGGTTAAATTTAAAAGTTGATTCTTCATCTTTTTATCACTATTAAATTCAAAACCGATTATCGATTCACATTGCGACTGCGTAATAGGTTCTTGACATGTCTAGTAAATTTACTAAATTAGAAAAGTTTATGGGAAATAAAAGAAAGTTTGATCGGGACACTAATAATTCCAACAAGAAACCAAAAGGGAGTTGTTGGAGATGTGGAAAACCCGGGCATTTTAGGAAAAATTGTCGCGTGAAGCTTGCGGTTGGAAACGAGGCCAACATAGCGGGTTCAGGTGGGTCAAAAGATGCAAATGCGTCACAAGGTACGCTTACTAATTCCACTCTAAGTTTGACAAGACCTATGAGTTTTGTAGTTGATTCAATTGGTCATTTGGGACATGTTAATTATTTACAAAACACAAAAATTGGATTTGATTCAGATAAACAAAATTTATTTTGTGATTTGTATAATAAACAAATAAAAGGTAATGTTTCTAAATCAAACAAATTTAATACAAAGGTGCAGCCCGTTGGCTGTGGTGGTACACACATGGGGCAATTGGGCCAAATTACTAGAAGTGTACAAGTCGGGAAAAATCCCTCTGGGTGTGAAATAAATGAAACCCAGTCTTCGGGTTTGTTATTGGACTCAAAAAGTCCAATGGTTTATAAACATAATTCAGTTGAGAATTATGTATCATTTATTTCTGAATCCTTTTATGTACAAGATGATATGCTTGCATGGTGGGTAGACTCGGGTGCTACGAGTCACGTGTGCAAGGATCTTAAATGGTTTGAGGAATTCGAACCAACTGAAGATGGATCTGTACTTAGGATGGGAAATGTTGCAACTGAGCCTATTAAAGGAGTTGGAAAAGTTAGACTTGTATTTACTTCTGGAAAACATCTATTATTAGATAATGTGTTGTATGTACCAGGGATTCGAAAGAATCTCTTATCTGGAATTGTATTAAACAATTGTGGTTATAAACAGGTCATTGAGTCGGATAAGTTTATCTTGTCTCGACATGGCACCTTTGTTGGATTTGGATATTTATGTAATGGCATGTTTATGCTTAATATTAATGTCCCGTCTGCTATTGAATCTGTTTGTATGGCATCTACATCCTCTAGTAATGTTGATTATGATTCACGTCTATGGCATGCTAGATTAGGTCATGTTAATTATTATAGGATGAAAGATATGTCCAAAATGAGCCTAATACCTGCCTTTGACATGCAAAACTGTAGTAAATGTCATACTTGCAAATTGACTAAAATTACTAGGAAACCATTTAAAGATGTTAAAAGGGATTCTAAGGTACTAGAATTGATTCATTCTGATTTATGTGATTTTCATAGTACGCCCTCACTTGGAAATAAAAAGTATGTGGTTACTTTTATTGATGATGCCTCTAGGTTTTGTTATGTCTATTTATTGCATTCAAAAGATGAAGCTCTTGATAAATTCAAAATTTATAAACAAGAGGTAGAGCGACATCAAAGTTGTTTAATAAAGAACCTTCGTACTGATAGAGGTGGAGAGTATTATGATCTAGTTTACTTTCAGTCTACTGGTATAATACACCAAACCACTGCTCCTTATACACCACAACAAAATGGTGTATCAGAGAGGAAGAATAGGACTTTGAAAGAAATGGTTAATTCCATGTTGTCCTATTCTGGGTTAAGTGAAGGTTTCTGGGGTGAGGCTATGTTAACAGCCTGTTATTTGTTGAATAGAGTTCCCAATAAAAAGTCTAAATTAACCCCACATGAACTCTGGTACAAAAAGGCACCAAACTTAAGTCATCTTAGAGTTTGGGGTTGTAGAGCTGTTGTAAAGCTTACTGAACCAAAATTGAGAAACATAGGTGAAAGAGGCATTGATTGCATCTTTATTGGGTATGGTGAGCATTCCCCTGTTCATAGGTTCTATGTCACAGAACCAAATGACTATGTTTCTGTCCACACTGTGATTGAATCAAGAACTGCTGATTTTAGCAATGAGGATAGATTTTCTTCTGTGCCTAGACTAAAGGACATGCCTTATAGTTTGAAAACATCAGCTCTAACTGAGTTTGGTAATAGCTCTGCTGGTACCAAAGATGTACCATCTACTAGTACTGAACCCAGGAAAGGTACTAGGGTCAGGAAAGCCAAGTCTTTTGGCTCTGACTTTCATCTTTATTTGGTGGAAGGAACCAGGAATGGGGTTGAACATCAGTATCAATATTGTTTCAATATTGAGGAGGATCCTAAGACATACAGTCAGGCAATGGCATATAGGGATGTTGCTTTCTGGAAAGAAGCCATCCAAGATGAGATGGATTCTATCATGCATAATAATACATGGAAATTGACTGATTTGCCTCATGGTTGCAAACCTTTGGGTTGCAAATGGATTTTTAAAAGAAAGATGAAAGTTGATGGTAGCATAGATAAGTTTAAAGCTAGGTTGGTTATCCAAGGCTTTAGACAAAAGGAAGGAATAGATTTCTTTGATACCTATGCTCCTGTTGCAAGAATTTCCACCATAAGACTTCTTTTAGCTCTTGCTTCTATTCACAACTTGGTAATTCACCAAATGGATGTCAAGACCGCGTTCTTGAATGGCGAATTGGATGAAGAGGTATACATGAAACAACCTGAGGGTTTTGTATTACCTGGACAAGAGCACAAGGTATGTAAACTCATCAAATCATTATATGGTTTGAAACAAGCACCTAAGCAATGGCATCAAAAATTTGATGAGGTGATCTTATCTCATGGTTTTCTTCTAAACCAGGCTGATAAGTGTGTCTACAGTAGATTTGAATCCTCTGGTAAAGGAGTGATTATTTGTCTATATGTAGATGATATGTTGATCTTTGGCACTGACCAAGATCAGGTTGATAAGACAAAGAATTTGTTGTCTTCGAATTTTGAAATGAAGGATATGGGGGAGGCGGATGTGATCCTTGGAATAAGGATTAAAAGGAGTAACAATGGTATAACCATGACACATTCTCATTACATTGAGAAAGTGTTGAAGAAATTCAATCATTATAATTGTTCTCCTGTGAGCACTCCTCTAGATCCTAGCATCCGGTTGATGCCCAATTCTGGTGATTCAGTTTCACAATTAGAGTATTCTAAGGTCATTGGATGCTTGATGTATTGTAACACCTTGAAAATTCGTGTTAAATAAAATAACGACACGTGTCAATAAAGACAAAACGCGTTATAAACCCGGATTTAATAAAGACGTTTTGGCAGGATTTAAAGTGGCGTCATGTTAAATTTTTACCTCTGAACGACCTCGTTACAAATCCCAAGACCCAAATTATATTAAAAACATCTCGTGTATGATCAAGTTCTGGGAATTATTGCATTGAATGAATTACAATTGAAGTGGTGGACTCCTACGAAGAAATTCCTACGGTAATCCTAAATTTTCGGTACTTTTATAAAGCATCCAAGCAAACAACTTCAATTGGTAGGGTTTGTAACTGTACAAGACCATTTTGGGAGGTCCCTAAATGACAATTGAGGTCCACAACTCGTGCAAGTGGGCTGCCCTTTCAAAACACCAAGGATCAGGAAGTTTTTGTGTCTGATAACAAGCATACGGACCGCAACACTGGTAAGCTTACGGTCCGTAAGCTAACTACCAGCGACCAGAAACAGGCTGTTGCCTGTTATGCGCAATTCTGACCCACTAAACCGGTTTTCCTCACTTGTGGACGACCCCTAGACTTCCCTAGGCACTAGTAACAAGTGTAAATCAGTTGTGGAAGGATCCTAGACTTTGTTGTCAACTTGTTATGGTGAGTGCAACAAGTATAAAAGGCCTTCAAGGTTTCAAACATTCCTCACAACTTCTCCTGCACTCTTGGATCATTTCTGGAGCTCAAGCTTGCTTCCAAGTGATCATATCTCGTGCATAGGACTCTTGTAAGTCTGCTAGTTCTTGTTTAGTTGAGTTTAGCTTGTTTAATTAGCTAAAAGTCAAACCGTCGTAATTACGATTTGACTTCGAGATTAGTCAATAATGGCTCAGTCATATCTCGAATTAAAAATAGTTATGAGTTGGTATTTATGTGGGTAATAAAACCTTAAAAGGGTTTCCTCTGATCACCACTCTAAGCAGGTCTAATGTCGGGTCAAACTTTTAATTAAAAAGTCAACATAATGCTTAAAATGTCATTTATGCATAATTAGCTATCTAGAACATGTATAACCTGTTTGATCATTGTTGTAACTTAGTAATTAGTGTAAGAACATGTCCAAACATGTTCAACCCGACTATTTCCTGTTTAGACCCGGTTCGGAACCGAAAGTCGCATAGTTTGACTTTCACTTCGACTTTCAGTTCTGACCCGTTTAGGCATATTTTAGAAATGCCTCAGAGCTTTAATTGGACTAGGTTACATGTTAGAACAACCCTCTGTGATTATACACCTCAGTTCATTAGTTATCCAATTAATATGCATGTTTCCGTTAATTGCTCATAAGTTGACCGTTATGCCCTTATTACCTTAAAACGTGAATTATGAAAATGTAAAAGTGTAGAAACCTTTGTTACTGATATATAGACTTGTATGCAAAGTTTGACATCAGTTTGACTTGTAGATTAAGAGTTATGCTCATTATCGCAAAACTAATGCTTTATGTTAATAAAATGGCGTAATTAGCGTATAGCCTAGTTAAACATACTTTTTGATATCAAATCTTTTACCCACTGATGTAATATATTATTTTGGGATTTTTAAAGATTTTTAATTAATTTTAGGCTGAGCATAACTCATAGTCGTAGGCTTAATTCGGTAATTGTCGGTTTTGCCCTTACGGGCCATAAAATGAGTTTTACACATCTAAACGACTCCAAACCTTTTGCTACTGATTAGTTATGATAAATAAAGTATTTTAAGCCTTCTGGAAATATAAAAATATCAGATTTAAGTATCAAACCCGGTAATGGCCTTTAATCGCCTTAATTAGCGTTTTTAACGCATAGTATGTTTTAAAATCATATTTGACATACCCGGGTTGATACCTACTGATGTAAGAGGAAAATTATAATATTTTAACAGTAAGCAAAGGTTGATAAACTCAGACTTCAGTTTTGAGCTTTTCGGCTTATGTGAAATTACCAAAATACCCCTACGGGGCCTAGTTTGGTTAAAAATGATAAGTTTCACATACATGCTTTAACCTACTGATGTAACTTAGCAAATTGAGTATATTTGCTGATTTCATCAGACCTGTAACTCAGATTATCACTTAAACCCTTTTATAAACTTTTAAATGACCAAACTACCCCTACGGGGCCTAGTTTGTGTTTAAACACATTTCGGGCATAACGAAAGACACCTTGCTGATGTCACAACATATTTGAGACAAAATTAACTTAGGAAACCTGTATATAGCTCTCATGACTACCCGTCACGCTTATTACGCGTACGGTTCGGTTTATGTAACAAGTTTACATAAATTAGCCGAAACGGGTCAAACCTTAACCGTTTTATCTCAAAATCCAGAATGTGAATAATAAACCCATATTAAACAAGTCTCCAAACTTGTCGGGTCTGAATCACATTCTATCCGGTCTTCGCTTAATCGTGCGTACGAGCCGTATCTTGAAACTAGCCGGTCTAAGCTTAAGCTTAATAAAAGACCCGTTAGAATTCTAATAGGTTATATTAAACCTTCGTTCCAGATTAGGAGAAACAGTAAAAGCTACGCGCATTCTGCTAATTGTGACTTATACTTGCATCAGGTAAGTACTTTTAACTTATTTTCCCTATACGGGCTTGGGTTACGGTACATAGCGTACCGCTTGATCGGGCATCAAATCTCCACGCTTAGTTGGTAGTTGAATAATTTGATCGGCTCGTTTAAACAGTTTTGTTTACTTTACAGCCTTTGGGGGGTTAATGACCATGTCCCGGATATCCCTGGCATCATCTTACGAGATGGCCACGACCTGAGCACGGGGTGTAGGCGTACTCCCGTGTATAACTCACTTAAAGTGGTGTGTCTATTGATCTTTAACCCGGATTTGATTCGGACTACTGAACGCATAAGTAACATGTAATTCGTTCACAAGATTTTAATATTAAATAATTCTCCCAAGTTAACTAAAATGATTTATGCCACGTGCATCCAAACCAATTTTCAATCATTTTTCCAAAATGAGTCAGTTGAATGTATTTACCAGTGTAAACTGACGTATTTTCCCAAAAAGACTGAATGCAGGTACTAAACGAAATTTGGCTGGATTGTCTCCTAAGCATCAATAAAAGTCTCGCAAGCTTAGGATGCCAGAAGTCTGTTGAACCATAAATGTTATTTTGTTTCGATCCGTTCTGTGGATAAACACCGGATATTGTGACTTTGATTACAATAAATAAATTCGGTTGTATCTTATTTTAAATTGCTTCCGCTGTGCATTATTATATTGTGTTGTTTGACTATTACGTTGCCAACCACGTCACGATACTCCCCCACCGGGCCCACCGGTGACACGTGGAAATCGGGGTGTGACAGGTTGGTATCAGAGCCAACTCTGAGTGAATTAAACACTAGCCTTCTGTGTTTAATCTCAGTTACATAATTGCACATATCTAAACCTTCGAGTCTAGACTATTAATCTAGGACAAATTCCACCTTATTCGGGTTTTGTTTTGTCCTTTAAATTTTATATTTTTGTTATTGTTATCTCATGCTATATTAACAGGAATAACGAGGATGCCTCCTAGATTCTTCCGAACACGAGGACGTGGAAAGGTGCCAGTCACCGCCCCCAACGATCATGAAGCTGGACCTTCACGAAGGCGAGCTCCATCCAACACCGAGAGTGACGACCCTCGGGAAAACCGAAGAAACCAGTACGAGCCGGCCAGACGGTCGGTTTCGCATACTTCAACACCTCCTGTTCTCAATCCTTATGAACCCAATAACCCTCAACCGTCCTACATACCACTTCAGAGATCCCTATCTCATCATTCATATGGAGACCCTACACCTGCTTTTCGGGGACAGTTTAACCCGGTTGGGTTCATACCAGAGCCCGTGGGTTTTAACCCACTGGGTCCAGAGGACCACTTTTCAGGAGATCACGCAGACGATATGGACGAGGATACGGACCCCGTCATGCCGGCAAGTGGTACTCCAAACCATCCGATCGAAATCTCCGACGGATCGTCTTTTCACGGGTCACCCTATGGTGGTCCAGACAGTTTCCAAGCCCTGTTAGATCAACACCAGTGGTATTATACACCATCACACCACTCGTCGTCTCATGGGCAGCATCAGCAGCAGGAGCCACAGCCACAGCCGCATCATCAAGATTCATCCGAGGATCACCGGTTTGTGGCAGTTACGCCACCACCTCCACCGCCACCGGTTCAACCAGCACCTCCTCAACCGCCAAGGCGTAGGAGAACCGGTGCACGCATGTCGGTACGACCGGGGGGCTTCAATTTCAGTTCCCCACAACAGTCAAGTGCTAGTCAGTACCCGCCATACCAGGAGGACCCACAAATGGGTGGACCCTCCAACCCTGCTGTACTACAGCCACCGCCGATGGGATTTGAAAACCCAATCCCGGCATATACGGATGGCATGGCTTACAACCCGTTTGAACCCCCAACGCATCACGACTATGGGTACGCGGAGGCTGATCCGTACATGGTAGCAGCGAACTACAACACCCAAGGACCCTATGGGGATCCATGGGGGGTGAGTTACCCGACTCAGGGACACTCGATACCTTCTAGACCCATCATCCGGGCTCAATCGCAGCCACCACGGTTTTCTCCCCCAGAAAGGGAGGAAATTCTTCATAGGTTGCAGCAAGTTGAACGTGAAGCTCACGAGGATCGTAGGGAAAGACATACGTTCTTCCAAGGGTTGGTTAGTTTGATCAAGGGAAAGAACAAGAAGGATCGTTGAATCATTCCACAGTTATTTTCTCCTGTAGTTACTGTTGGGCCCCTGCGTGGATGTATTTGGTATGTTGCTTTGAGCCCCTGCGTGGGCATGCTTATTGTTTGAACCCCTACGTGGGTGTATTGTTAGTGTGAGTCCCTACGTGGACATGTGTGTTATTTAACCCCTACGTGGGTAAGTTGGTAATTTGAAAGACCCGTTTAGGGCAAGTGTGTAATGCTTTGAATAAATTAATGGAATGTTATTTCTATGAATTTCATGATTGCCTTTTTGTGCATAAATAATTACAAATGAAATAAATAAATTAAAATCATTCTTTTTTAAATTAATCTGCCTATGTAATTATTTAATTAAGGATCTTAAAGTATGAAACCTAGCTTCGTGTCAATTATAAGACCGGGCCAAAATGGTAAGACCTGTTTAAAAAGATTCAAATCCCTGTTAACATCTTAAAACATGTTAACACTCCTGGCAGAAGTGAGTCGTTACAATCACATGTCATTTTATATGTATAAGGATTCTTTAGAAGATTCCAAACCCAATTATGTGATCCCTGAATCATGGGTTAAGATCATCAATTAAGATGATCATATTTTTACCATACGTGGTAATATGATGCCTACGGGCCCCGCTCACTTTTATATGAGCCAAAAGACAGAGGTAGCTATGACCTCCTGTCTGATAAGGGTAATGAACTAGGTTCAAACCTTAAAAGTCTTGATTCTCTGAAATCATAGCTTATAATTTAAATTGTCCATGTGACCAAGCCTTATGCGCTAGTATATATTGTTATTGTTTGTGTTTAGGATAAATTTTAATTAAAATCCTAAATTTACGCGATTAATAAGTTAACCAAATATGGTCTCTGTTTACCATGGTTAACGAATTACCCTAAGAAGTAATTCCATAATAAACTCCCAAATAAAATATTGTCCTTGTTTTCTGCAACAGTTCAATTCAAATGGCTGACTCAAATGAAATAAATAGCCATCCTGTGGAGCCAAATGAGAACGCCCAGATTACGTTAACGGGTGCTGAACTAAAAGCAATCATAGACGGCGCTATCACACAGGCTTTGGATAGACAGTATGAGGAATACAATGGTACTCGAAGTAGGACCCACTCTGCATCACATTCAAAGCCCAGGACACATTCTGAGGCTCATAACAAGCCTCCTCCCAAAAAGAATAGACCCAAGAAAGACGGTGATGACCGTCAGTCCACCAACAATCAAAGTATCCCATCTCAGCATATAGTACTGCATCAGGGACCCCGTAACAAGGGTTGCACTTATAAGTACTTCGTGTCTTGTAAACCCAGGGATTTTACTGGGGAAAAAGGGGCCGTCGACTGTATGACTTGGTTGGACGAAATGGACATGGTGGTGGATATCAGCGGGTGCGATGAAAGGGATATAGTTAAGTTTGTGTCACAATCCTTCAAGGGTGAAGCATTGGCATGGTGGAGATCTCTAATGGAGGCCTCCGGAAAGATCCCGTTGTATAGCATGTCGTGGGATCAATTCATTGCCCTGATCAAGGAAAACTTCTGCCCTCAGCATGAGGTGGAGAAGATAGAATCTGACTTTCTATCCTTGGTGATGAGGAACCTCGACTGTCAAGCCTATCTGACAAGCTTCAATACGCTGTCCCGGTTGGTTCCCTACCTGGTAACCCCGGAGCCAAAAAGAATCGCTCACTTTATTGGTGGTTTAGAACCCGAGATCAAGTCCAGTGTAAAAGCTTCTCGGCCAGTTACCTTCAGGTCTGTAACTGACCTTTCCTTATCCCTCACTCTGGATGCGGTCCGGCAGAGATCGCAGAGGAATAAGGCGGCCGAGAAGAGGAAGAGTGAAGATGATGGTTCGCGAAGGTCGAATAAGAAACACCATGGGAACGGTGATAACAAAAAGGGATCTGAGTCGAGGAAGGATGGGCATAAGTCTGATGAGAAGCCCAGGTGTAAAATTTGCAAGAAGCAGCACTATGGAAAGTGCAGACTGGAGTCAAGCTCTCAGACTCAGTCAAAATCATTTGCTTGTGGGATTTGCAAGTCCACGGACCATAAAACCCTGGATTGCAAAAAGATAAAAGACGCAACATGCTACCGTTGCAATGAGAAGGGGCACATCAAGACCAACTGCCCAAAATACAACAAGAAGCCTGAGGAGGCTAAGAAGACTAATGCCAGAGTCTTCAGAATGGACGCGAAAGAAGCGGTGCAGGACGATAATGTCATAACAGGTACTTTCCTTGTAAATGATGTCTTTGCAAGGGTACTTTTTTATTCAGGCGCAGATAAGTCTTTCGTAGATCATAAGTTTTGTAAATTGTTGAATTTACCTGTCAAAACCTTAAACGCAAACTATGAGGTAGAGTTAGCAGATGGTACCATAGAAACCGTCTCTACTGTGTTAGATGGATGTGTTATATCCATTAAGAACCATTCTTTTCCTCTGTCTCTACTTCCGTTTAAGTTAGCCGGTTTTGACATAGTTCTGGGTATGGACTGGTTATCTCATAACCAGGCCCAAATCGTCTGTAACATGAAGCAAGTAGTGATAAAGACTTCGTCTGGTGAGTCACTTACCATTCGGGGAGATACCCAGTATGGACTACCTGAGCACGTGACTATGCTCAAGGCTTCCAAGTGTTTGAAGAAGGGGTGTGTCATCTACATGGCATAGGTGATTATTGATGAGCCCAAACCGAAGTTAGAAGACATCCCTGTCATTTCTGAATACCCAGAAGTGTTTCCTGAAGATCTACCTGGGTTGCCACCAGATAGACAAGTTGAATTCAGGATAGATATCATCCCCGGAGCGGCACCAGTTGCTAGGGCACCATACAGATTGGCACCCACAGAAATGAAGGAGTTGCGGACGTAGCTAGATGAATTGCTGGCTAAGGGTTTCATTCGACTTAGTTCATCTCCTTGGGGAGCGCCAATCCTGTTTGTCAAGAAGAAGGATGGGTCGATGCGTCTGTGCATCGACTATCGCGAGCTTAATAAAGTTACGATCAAGAATAGATACCCATTGCCCAGGATCGACGATTTGTTTGATCAGCTTCAAGGGGCAAGTTACTTCTCAAAGATTGATCTGAGGTCAGGCTACCATCAGTTGAAGGTTAAGGATGAAGACGTTCACAAGACTGCATTTAGGACTCGTTATGGTCACTACGAGTTCCTAGTGATGCCTTTTGGGCTCACTAATGCACCAGCCGCGTTCATGGATCTCATGAATCGCGTCTGCAAGCCTTACTTAGATAAATTTGTTATCGTCTTCATCGATGACATCCTTATTTATTCTAGGAATCAAGCTGACCACGAGAAACACCTTCGATGTATTCTCAAACTTTTACACCAAGAGAAGCTCTATGCCAAATTCTCTAAATGTGAATTTTGGCTTCGTGAAGTCCAATTCCTTGGACATGTGGTCAGTGAGCGTGGTATCCAGGTGGATCCCGCTAAGGTTGAAGCTGTTATGAATTGGCAAGAGCCAAAGACGCCTACGGAGATACGTAGCTTCCTGGGATTGGCAGGATATTACAGGCGTTTCATTGAAAACTTTTCAAGGATTGCTGCACCCCTAACCTCCTTAACTAAGAAGAAGGTTAAGTTCATATGGGGCGCTAAACAGCAAGAATCCTTTGATATTCTGAAGCAAAAGTTGAGCAACGCCCCGGTACTGGCACTGCCAGATGGAATTGAAGACTTTGTGGTTTATTGTGATGCTTCGCACACTGGCATGGGGTGCGTGCTTATGCAGAAAGGCAAAGTTATTGCCTATGCTTCAAGACAATTGAAAGTGCATGAAAAGAATTACACCACCCATGACTTGGAGCTGGGTGCCGTTGTATTCGCACTTAAGCTTTGGAGGCACTATCTTTATGGTATCAAATGTGTGATTTATTCTGATCACAAGAGCCTCCAACATCTGTTTAATCAGAAGGAATTAAACATGAGGCAACGCCGTTGGATGGAAACCTTGAATGACTATGATTGTGAAATCAAGTATCATCCCGGCAAAGCGAATGTAGTCGCCGACGCCTTGAGCAGAAAGGAAAGGGTTAAACCCATTCGAATTAATGCCAAGCGCATGGAAATAAAGAACAGTTTGATAGAAAGGGTGTTAGCTGCACAGAAGGAAGCTGTGTTAGAAGCTAACTATCCTAATGAAAAGTTAGGAGTAACTGAGGAGCAGTTAACTCTTAGCAAGGACGGAATTCTGCGATTAAATGGACGAATATGGATTCCGATTTTTGGAGGACTTCGTGAGGTCATCCTCCAAGAAGCCCACAGTTCCAAATACTCCGTTTATCCTGGAGCTGATAAGATGTACCAGGATTTGAAGGCAAATTATTGGTGGATAGGCTTGAAAAAGTCTGTAGCCGCCCATGTAGCAAAATGCTTGACATGTGCGCAAGTCAAAGCCGAGCATCAGAAACCGTCAGGTTTGCTACAACAGCCTGAACTTCCTACGTGGAAGTGGGAAATGGTAACTATGGATTTTATTACCAAGTTACCCAAGACGAGGAAAGGAAATGATACGATATGGGTTATAGTTGACTGACTGACTAAGTCAGCTCATTTCTTACCCATCAAGGAGACTTATAGCTCCGATATGTTAGCCCAGTTATACGTTGATAAGATTGTAGCCCTACACGACATACCTGTAGCTATTATCTCTGATAGAGATACTAGGTACACGTCACATTTTTGGAAGAGCTTCCAGCAATCTTTGGGCACACGTTTGAACTTTAGTACGGCTTATCATCCTCAGACTGACGGTCAGAGTGAGCGTACTATTCAAACGTTGGAAGACATGCTACGCGCATGTGCGATCGATTTGGGAGGTAGTTGGGATAAGAACCTACCATTGATCGAATTCTCCTACAACAATAGCTACCATACCAGCATAAAGGCTGCGCCTTTTGAGGCATTATACGGTAGAAAGTGTAGATCGCCAGTTTGTTGGGCGGAAGTTGGAGAAGTCCAGTTATCAGGACCGGAGATCGTGTTCGAAACGACGGACAAGATTGTCCAGATTCGTAACAATCTCCAAGCTGCCCGGAATAGGCAGAAGAGTTACGCGGATCCAAATCGTAAGGATTTTCATTTCGAAGTGGGTGAAAAAGTCCTACTTAAAGTCTCCCCCTGGAAGGGAGTGATGCGATTTGGTAAGAAAGGCAAGCTAAGCCCGAGATACATAGGACCTTTCGAGGTTATTGAACGAGTCGGGTCAGTTGCCTATAAGTTGAACTTACCGGAAGAGCTCAGTGGAATTCACAACGTGTTCCACATCTGCAATCTGAAGAAGTGTTTCGCTGACGAATCACTGGTTATACCACATACAGATGTGCATATTGACGCGAGCTTAAAATTTGTTGAAAAACCTTTGTCGATTGAAGATCGACAGGTAAGGAAGCTTCGAAGGAAGCATATACCTTTTGTAAAGGTCAAATGGGATGCCCGTAGAGGTCCCGAATATACGTGGGAGTTAGAATCCACCATGAAGGAAAAATACCCTTATTTATTTCAGTAAATCTCGGGTCGAGATTTATTTTAAGGGGGTGAGGATGTAACACCTCGAAAATTCATGTTAAATAAAATAACGACACGTGTCAATAAAGACAAAACGCGTTATAAACCCGGATTTAATAAAGACGTTTTGGCAGGATTTAAAGTGGCGTCATGTTAAATTTTTACCTCTGAACGACCTCGTTACAAATCCCAAGACCCAAATTATATTAAAAACATCTCGTGTATGATCAAGTTCTGGGAATTATTGCATTGAATGAATTACAATTGAAGTGGTGGACTCCTACGAAGAAATTCCTACGGTAATCCTAAATTTTCGGTACTTTTATAAAGCATCCAAGCAAACAACTTCAATTGGTAGGGTTTGTAACTGTACAAGACCATTTTGGGAGGTCCCTAAATGACAATTGAGGTTCACAACTCGTGCAAGTGGGCTGCCCTTTCAAAACACCAAGGATCAGGAAGTTTTTGTGTCTGATAACAAGCATACAGACCGCAACACTGGTAAGCTTACGGTCCGTAAGCTAACTACCAGCGACCAGAAACAGGCTGTTGCCTGTTATGCGCAATTCTGACCCACTAAACCGGTTTTCCTCACTTGTGGACGACCCCTAGACTTCCCTAGGCACTAGTAACAAGTGTAAATCAGTTGTGGAAGGATCCTAGACTTTGTTGTCAACTTGTTATGGTGAGTGCAACAAGTATAAAAGGCCTTCAAGGTTTCAAACATTCCTCACAACTTCTCCTGCACTCTTGGATCATTTCTGGAGCTCAAGCTTGCTTCCAAGTGATCATATCTCGTGCATAGGACTCTTGTAAGTCTGCTAGTTCTTGTTTAGTTGAGTTTAGCTTGTTTAATTAGCTAAAAGTCAAACCGTCGTAATTACGATTTGACTTCGAGATTAGTCAATAATGGCTCAGTCATATCTCGAATTAAAAATAGTTATGAGTTGGTATTTATGTGGGTAATAAAACCTTAAAAGGGTTTCCTCTGATCACCACTCTAAGCAGGTCTAATGTCGGGTCAAACTTTTAATTAAAAAGTCAACATAATGCTTAAAATGTCATTTATGCATAATTAGCTATCTAGAACATGTATAACCTGTTTGATCATTGTTGTAACTTAGTAATTAGTGTAAGAACATGTCCAAACATGTTCAACCCGACTATTTCCTGTTTAGACCCGGTTCGGAACCGAAAGTCGCATAGTTTGACTTTCACTTCGACTTTCAGTTCTGACCCGTTTAGGCATATTTTAGAAATGCCTCAGAGCTTTAATTGGACTAGGTTACATGTTAGAACAACCCTCTGTGATTATACACCTCAGTTCATTAGTTATCCAATTAATATGCATGTTTCCGTTAATTGCTCATAAGTTGACCGTTATGCCCTTATTACCTTAAAACGTGAATTATGAAAATGTAAAAGTGTAGAAACCTTTGTTACTGATATATAGACTTGTATGCAAAGTTTGACATCAGTTTGACTTGTAGATTAAGAGTTATGCTCATTATCGCAAAACTAATGCTTTATGTTAATAAAATGGCGTAATTAGCGTATAGCCTAGTTAAACATACTTTTTGATATCAAATCTTTTACCCACTGATGTAATATATTATTTTGGGATTTTTAAAGATTTTTAATTAATTTTAGGCTGAGCATAACTCATAGTCGTAGGCTTAATTCGGTAATTGTCGGTTTTGCCCTTACGGGCCATAAAATGAGTTTTACACATCTAAACGACTCCAAACCTTTTGCTACTGATTAGTTATGATAAATAAAGTATTTTAAGCCTTCTGGAAATATAAAAATATCAGATTTAAGTATCAAACCCGGTAATGGCCTTTAATCGCCTTAATTAGCGTTTTTAACGCATAGTATGTTTTAAAATCATATTTGACATACCCGGGTTGATACCTACTGATGTAAGAGGCAAATTATAATATTTTAACAGTAAGCAAAGGTTGATAAACTCAGACTTCAGTTTTGAGCTTTTCGGCTTATGTGAAATTACCAAAATACCCCTACGGGGCCTAGTTTGGTTAAAAATGATAAGTTTCACATACATGCTTTAACCTACTGATGTAACTTAGCAAATTGAGTATATTTGCTGATTTCATCAGACCTGTAACTCAGATTATCACTTAAACCCTTTTATAAACTTTTAAATGACCAAACTACCCCTACGGGGCCTAGTTTGTGTTTAAACACATTTCGGGCATAACGAAAGACACCTTGCTGATGTCACAACATATTTGAGACAAAATTAACTTAGGAAACCTGTATATAGCTCTCATGACTACCCGTCACGCTTATTACGCGTACGGTTCGGTTTATGTAACAAGTTTACATAAATTAGCCGAAACGGGTCAAACCTTAACCGTTTTATCTCAAAATCCAGAATGTGAATAATAAACCCATATTAAACAAGTCTCCAAACTTGTCGGGTCTGAATCACATTCTATCCGGTCTTCGCTTAATCGTGCGTACGAGCCGTATCTTGAAACTAGCCGGTCTAAGCTTAAGCTTAATAAAAGACCCGTTAGAATTCTAATAGGTTATATTAAACCTTCGTTCCAGATTAGGAGAAACAGTAAAAGCTACGCGCATTCTGCTAATTGTGACTTATACTTGCATCAGGTAAGTACTTTTAACTTATTTTCCCTATACGGGCTTGGGTTACGGTACATAGCGTACCGCTTGATCGGGCATCAAATCTCCACGCTTAGTTGGTAGTTGAATAATTTGATCGGCTCGTTTAAACAGTTTTGTTTACTTTACAGCCTTTGGGGGGTTAATGACCATGTCCCGGATATCCCTGGCATCATCTTACGAGATGGCCACGACCTGAGCACGGGGTGTAGGCGTACTCCCGTGTATAACTCACTTAAAGTGGTGTGTCTATTGATCTTTAACCCGGATTTGATTCGGACTACTGAACGCATAAGTAACATGTAATTCGTTCACAAGATTTTAATATTAAATAATTCTCCCAAGTTAACTAAAATGATTTATGCCACGTGCATCCAAACCAATTTTCAATCATTTTTCCAAAATGAGTCAGTTGAATGTATTTACCAGTGTAAACTGACGTATTTTCCCAAAAAGACTGAATGCAGGTACTAAACGAAATTTGGCTGGATTGTCTCCTAAGCATCAATAAAAGTCTCGCAAGCTTAGGATGCCAGAAGTCTGTTGAACCATAAATGTTATTTTGTTTCGATCCGTTATGTGGATAAACACCGGATATTGTGACTTTGATTACAATAAATAAATTCGGTTGTATCTTATTTTAAATTGCTTCCGCTGTGCATTATTATATTGTGTTGTTTGACTATTACGTTGCCAACCACGTCACGATACTCCCCCACCGGGCCCACCGGTGACACGTGGAAATCGGGGTGTGACATGTATGCTATGATTAGCACAAGGCCTGACATAGCTTATGCTGTAGGTAAGTTGAGCAGATTTACTAGTAATCCTAGTGCTCAACACTGGCAAGCAGTGAACAGACTGCTTAAGTACCTAAAATGAACCATGCACTTTGGTTTATGCTATTCAGGGTTTCCTTCGGTTATAGAAGGGTACTCTGATGCAAGTTGGATAAACAATAAGGAAGAAGATCATTCCTCCACAAGTGGATGGGTGTTCTTACTTGGTGGAGGTGCTATCTCCTGGGCTTCAAAGAAACAAACTTGCATCACTGACTCAACTATGGAATCTGAGTTTGTGGCTTTAGCTGCAGGTAGTAAAGAAGCTGAGTGGCTCAGAAATTTGATCTATGAGATTCCATTGTGGCCAAAACCGATATCACCAATCTCTATCAGGTGCGATAGTGCAGCTACATTGGCTAAGGCATATAGTCAAGTGTACAATGGGAAGTCTAGACACTTAGGTGTTAGACACAGTATGATTAGAGAATTAATCATGAATGGTGTGATATCCGTTGAGTTTGTTAGATCTGAGCTTAATTTAGCTGATCATCTAACCAAAGGGTTAGGAAGAGATCTCGTGAAGAAATCAGCTAAAGGGATGGGTTTAAAGTCCATTTTAAATATCTTATGTCAAGACACCCAATTCCCATCTAATACAACGTTAGATGCAGAATTCAATGCGGAAAGCTTGTCATAACGATATTGGAACACATTAGCAAATCATCCCAATGTATGTGTTCAGACTGCAAGATAAAGTAGGTTGAAGTTGAACTTCTTAATAGTTCATTCATAAATTGCAGTGCAGGTGCAAGAGAAATGAACTACCTATAAGAATATGAAGTTTAGCCGCTTCAAGAAGCTTTGGACTTGAGCTTTGATATATTCTTTGAAGGATTAGGACACAGGCTAGTAAAATATTGTGTCAAGTGGAATTTGTATTTGTAAACGTTTGTGTATATTACCTACATGTATTTAAATGGATAACATGGGTTCAATCTATAGAGACACCCTGTTATTCTAATATTTGTAACGTGTAATATACTAAGTGAAAATTCAATCCTCAGGACATTTTCATTATGCATGCGTTTGTGTTTCTGTGAGGATGTTTAAGTTAATCATGGATACCACTAAAATGGGGGAGGAATGTTGGTAATTTTAGTGTTATCAACGGATTTTAGGGTATTGGGTTAACTTGTTGATCGAGGAAATAACATTGGAGATTGAACGAGTTAGGTGCCGCGGGAGTGTGGGCTCGATTTAATTCTAATGTTATTTGAGGTTTTATATAATATTCTTTTGGGCTTAATGGTTTTATAATGGCCATATTGTTTTGGATCTAAAGTTGATTAATATGTTTTAGTTTATTAATGGTTCTAGAAATGTTTTACTTTAGTTTACTAAGGAACTAGTTTTGGTCGGTTGTTTTTAAAAGACCCATTACAATTAAATAAGGGCCATTTAATCCAATTTGCTAAAACTTGGTTTTGAGCCCATGAATTAAATTAATGTCCATCATATGGGACTGTTCTCTCGATTAGATAATATAGAAAAGAAAACGCACAAAAGAAGGGTGATAAATACGACAGTTTCTTGGTTACATGGTGCTTTTTCTAATCACAGAATCATCCAAATTCAATTCCAACAAGAGTGATCTCTGTCTAATCCGATAAATCATTGCGTGTAACCCGCAAATAGGTTTATCTGATAGTTCTCATACGATTCAGAGATTAATCCAGGTTTTATCACAAACTTTGCAATTTCAATTCGGTTCCAGGTTTGTTAATTACTTTGAATTCACTGTTCTAGATCAGTTATACAACACGTTGTCGGGGATGCTAGGAAAACATCGAAACTACCTCTGACTGAGTTCCCAGTTGTCAGAAATCTCAGGTTGTGGCTCATGTGAAGCAATCTCTAAGGGTATGCGTAGTGGGGGAAAAAGGGGCGCCATCTTCAACATAACCCCTCCATAACGCCCCGAACACCATTACGGGGGGCGTTATGAGGCAAAAAATCTTGGTGGGCGCGATATCCATAGCGCTATTATGGGGGAATCTTTCAAAATTTGGACCAATCAAATTTAAGCAATCTTTTTTATATTAATTAATAAAATTGAAAATTATTAAATAGGTAATGATTAGGCGGGGGCTTTATGACTACGGGCTTAAATGCATAACGCCCCATAACGCCCACCCGCACACGTGGCGTGCCACGTGTCGCATAACGCCCACAAAGGGGCGTTATGACTACACATGGCCTAAGAGAGAGAGAGAGAGAGAGAGTAGGAAAACCAGTGATGATGGCATATGTGGTGTAAAGATGGGTGTGTGGCAATTGAGGAAACTTGAAGGGTGTATGCTGGACAACTAAAACACCACCGACCTTTATCTTTAAGATTATATAAATTGTGTGGACGCAAGAAAGAAAAAAATAGGGTTTTTCTTCCTTTGTGGTTTTTTGGTGCCTGACTTAAAGACGCACAACGAACGAAGAAGAAAAATCAAGAGTTTTATTCTTGGGTCTTTTGTGAAGATAAGAGACGTACCAGAGATCGTTAATTCCTCGTTTGGTGATACCTCTTACTTGCTTATTCGTTTTGTTTATATTTCATATACTTGAAGTTAGTTTGTACCAAGTATATGATGATTTTGTATGCCTCTAGTTTTACCTAGGGAAGACTTTGTATTGCTATTATTGGTGATAGTGGATTTTAAGCGGCTCTAGTAGTCCCGTGGTTTTTACTCTCCTTTTTGAGAGGTTTTCCACGCTAAAATTCGGTGTCTCTTTATTATTATTTTATAGCCTATTTGTTTGCATCCTCACAGGTTCATTCGAGTTGGGAAAATATTTGGTCAAACGAAGTTTGCTTCCGCGTTTTAGTTTACCGTTTGTGACCGGGTTGCGCGTTTTTCCCATCAGAGATTACGAAAATATCCCTGTGTCAAACAAGTGTTGACTTGACGGAGGGGGTACATTGATGCAATCTGGAAATGTCAAATGGTAGGGCAACAAATTTTTGAAAATAGGGGTAAGAGTGTCAGCGCCTAGGGTTGTAAACGAACCGAACGAACACGAAATAGGCTTTGTTCGTGTTCTTTCGTTAAGGAAATAAATGTGTTCACGAACGTTCATGAACACTTACCGAACGAGATTTTATGTTCGTGTTCGTTCATTAAGGAAATGAGAGTGTTCGCGAACGGTTCACGAACACAAACGAACACAAATAAATTTGGCGAACGCGACGAAGGATAAAGATAGATGGCCCATAGAGTAGCACTCGAACTTGAATCCCTTATTGTGGAACGGAGGTCGATCGTGTTCGTGGATGTAAATAATGAGAAATGAAAGGAAAATGATGCATAAATAAGGTGAAAGTGGGTTTCCTAGTTTAATAGTTAGAGAAATAAAATAAATAAAAGTTTAATAATATGAAAAGTACAAATAAAATATAAGAAAGTACAAAGATCTTCAATTAAAACACAAATATACGAACATAAACGAACGGAAATCAACGAATGTTCACGAACACGTTCACGAACACCTTACCGAACGTTCACGAACACAATCGAACGAACGAGACCTCTGTTCATGTTCGTTCATTTAACTAATCGAACGAAATTTCTTGTTCATGTTCGTTCGTTTATTAAACGAACGAACATAAACGAGCTTCCCGCCGAACGGTTCACGAACTGTTCGCTGAACGTTCGGTTCGTTTACAGCCCTATCAGCGCCCCCAAACATCCGGGGGTAACATGCTCCACCTAGATACACCGCACGTATCAACGTGCATCACCAAAGACCAAAGTTCAAGAATCACTCCAATGCAACAGGTGCTAATTCCTCATCCGAGTCACCCAAATGCACCGCTAAATGCAGTGCATTGGGTTTGGTCTAACCATGACCAGGTAAAGAAATATATCCCAACAGAACCATGCACATAAAATGTCATCATTTGTGGTCTCCTGAGCAAAATAGCTTGTTTGTCATCTCCTACATTGACAAATTTATGACACACATTCAGTGATATGCCTCTTAGATTTTACGAAAACCTTTTTCCTTTGTACGCCTACACTTTTATAAAGGGGGACCGTTGGAATTGATGTCATTGACAAGAAGAGTTGGAGTTATTATATATTTCTTTTTTACTTTTAACAGTAACCACGTAATCTTTACCGACTCTTTAATATCATTATCAATAACCAAAAGTTATCAAAAATGTTATAAAAAAACGAATATTGAGAGTGGTGAGATCCTTAACTCCATTTCTAAAAAGTAAACTAAATTTCTAAGGCTAGAAGGTATGGTGAGGCTCATCTGTAAGGGAATGGGCCGCCACTAGACATGGGCAAAAAAACCGGTTTTTTAACCGAAACCGGTTAATAACCGAAACCGGTTATTAACCGGTACCAACATAACCGGTTTGGGTTTTTTAATAACCGGCGGTTCCTAACCGGTTTTAGATTTTGTGCGTAATAACCGGTTTATAACCGGTTAATTAAAAACCGGTTTGTGTGGGCTGTAAATAACCGGTTAACCGGTTAACCGGTCGCATTTGATCTTCAACAGCAGAAAAGCAGCAGCAGCAGCACAGAACGTTTTTTTGACATGGATGTTACCGTTTGAAAAGAAAACAACGGTAATATTACCGTTTGGGACCAGTTTTGAAGTGTATAAATAAGATATCAATGCATATGTATAATCCCACTTCAATTCTAGCTCAAAAACACACTTACAAAATACGTTTCAACTTTCAAATGGCGAGTTCGAGTGGCGATGCTTCGACCGTTGTTGGTTCATCTAGCGAGTTGTTTGTGAAGAAGATCTTGACCACGAATAGGGACCCGGCACTATGGGTGAATTTTGATTTATGCGAGATGTCGAATGGAAAAGAAAAGGCGAGGTGCAAAAACTGCGGGGCGTTTCTTGCGGCGTCATCGAACTCTACTTTGAGAGCACATGTGACGTCGCATTGCAAGCCATTAAAAAAAAATCCCGCCAAAGATCAAGCGCAAATATCACGGGGTATGGGTGTTTGGAATTTCGACCCGGAGGCGGTTCGTTTAAGGATGGCTCAATTTGTTATTCAACAATCGTTGCCGTTCGATCACTTTGACAATCCGCGCTTGACTAAGTTGATTCAAGAGACGCTTCAACCACGTTATGTTCACGTAAGTCGTTCAACTCTTAGACGCGATTGTTTAAAGATGTGGTCAAAAGCTAAAAAAGAAATGATTTTAGGTTTTGAAAAATTAAACACCGGTGTTAATTTAACAACCGACGTATGGTCGGCTCCATTTGGTTTACCGGATTCTTACATTTGTGTTACCGCGCATTGGATCGATCCCAATTCGTGGAACATGATGAAACGTACACTCGCGTTCGATTTATTTGGTTATCCACACACGGGGGAAAATATATTTCATGTCTTAGACGATGTTATCAAAACTTATAAATTAGAAAATAAAATACTTTCTATTGCTTTTGATAATGCGTCGAACAACACAACCGCGGTGCAAATGTTAAAAATAAAATACAATCCGATTTGCGATGGAGAATTTTATCATAGCCGATGTGTTGCGCACATCATTAACTTGGTTGTGCAAGACGGGCTAAATGTTGAGTCCGTTAAAGAAGTTAAAGAAACTTTTAAAGATATGTTACGTGACGTTTTTCAAGGTAGTCGAAAAAGATATGCGGATTATAGAAAATGGTGTAAAGCTTTAAATAAGAAATGCTATAGCGCACATTTTGACATGGTCGTCCGTTGGAACTCTACGTGGAAAATGTTTGATAGCGCGATAATGCAAAAAGAAACCTTAAAATCTTTCCACGATAGTCTTGCAACGTCCGGGTTGGTGGAACCATTTGATGACGATGGTTGGAAGTGTATTGAAACGTTAACAGAATTACTTGAAGTTTTTAGAACCGCGACAAAGATTTTATCGGGAGTTTATTATCCCACTAGTTCTTTGGTGCTTAAACAACTATTTTTGATGTGTCAAAAAGTAAACGACTTTGAATTCCAAGGTGACATTTACGAACATATGATTGTTCCAATGAGAGAAAAGTTTAAAAAATATTTTCAAGAAATGCCACCGGTTTTTACATGTGCCGCCGCCTTGAACCCGACTATAAATATTGCGGGTGTTGAGATGATGATTTCGGATATTTGTTCGGATTTGGAGTTAAATGATGCCGACCCACATTTTACAAGAAATGCACTAAAACGTTTTGACGTTTCTTTAAACAATCTTTTTGATCATTACTCTCAAAGATATGGTAATGTGTCATCGTTACACCAACAAATGGCGGCGAGCTCGAAGGCGTCGAGAAAAGATGCGGACTTAAATTTCTATAATTCCTTAAGAAATGAAAATAGTAAACGTTCTCGAGGTGATGCATCAAATAGTGAACTCGGAAGGTATAAATATACCGATTTTTTAGCAACCTTGTCACCCTTTCACAACTTTGATGTTTTGGCTTGGTGGAAAATACAAGAACCGTATTATCCCGTTTTAGCCGCCATGGCACGTGATCTACTAAGCTCCCAAGCTTCTACGGTAGCTTCGGAGTCGGTTTTTTCTCTTAGTGGAAGGGTACTATCTATTCGACGAACAAGACTTACACCGGAGGCGATGGAAATGTGCATTTGTTTGAAGGATTACTTGGATGGCGTGGAACGTATACAACATATTTCAAGTCTTGAGGGCGAGCTTGAGGTGGAAGAACAATTACATGATGTTGAAGTTTTTCAAGGACGGGCGCAACCACTTTCCGATGACGAACTCATGTACGATGAATCCGTACGCTCTAATAGCCCCCGAAGCGACTAAACGAAGAAACGAAGAAATGACGAAACAAAACTACAAGACGACAACTTCATTCTAGACTAGTTAAGATAATTGTATTGGATATTTTCATGTTAAAATATGTTTCTGCAGGTTTTTATAAAAATCTGCATGTTTAATGCAGTTTAATATAATTTTGCAGCATTTTTTTTAACTTTCTGCAGTTATTGCCCACTGTATAAGTTTCTGCAGGATTTGTATAAGTTTCTGCAGGTTTTAAATGATTCTGCATTTTTTAAATGATTCTGCATGTTTTTATAAAATTCTGCATGTTTTGTATATAATTCTGCATGTTTTTTAAATGATTCTGCAGCTTTTTTTATATTTCTGCATGTTTTTTAAATGATTCTGCAGCTTTTTTTTTTAAATTCTGCAGTTTTTATAACAAGTCTGCAGCCTTGTTTAAATAACCGGAAAAACCGGTTTTTATTAACCGGTTGACAAGTTAACCGGTTTTTTATAACTGATCGGTTATTATCGGGTATTGATATTCGGGGTTAATAACCGGTTATTAACCGGTCGGTTATTAACCGTAACCGGTTTTCTTTTTTTGGCCCATTAACTCCCCCAACCGGTTAACCGGTTTCAGTTATTAAAATAACCGATTTGTGCATGTCTAGCCGCCACGTCACCGGAAGTGAGAATGGGCCTAAAGGGGATGGACCAAAGGGATGGAGGATGGACCCCCACACTATTTATAAAAACAATTAAAAATATAAATTGATTTGATTTTAGATAGAGAGAGTGAGAGGAGAGAGAAAGATGAAAGAGAGAGAGAGGAGAGGCCCAGCGAGTTCGTCTTGTGGGTGACGGAGAGGACGTGACGGAGCAATGGGGGCGGTGTGCGGGCGCGACGCCGAGACTCGCCGGGGCAGGGCCGGCCCCCATACCTTCTAGTCTAAAAAGTAAGATTTAAAACCAAAATTGGTCCTTCACCATCCCATGTACCATATACCCACGAGTATGTTTAACACCTGACTATACCCGGCAAACATTAGACTGGATATGGCATACAATTTTTCAACCGGGTATAATACTGATATTACTAAGACCACCAGGTGTGGTCTCGCGCTCCTGCCACATCACCTTGTATAGCGCCTCTTCCCTCATTTCCTAGGCACCGGGGGAGGGGGGGCACTATGGAGGGGGCTCCATCTCTTTAACGAGCGTCAAAGGGTTATGCATATGTGGCCCATTCAATCCCACCAATCAAATTTTCCTCCTTTTGATTTCATTTTTCTTTTCCTATATTGTTTAAAAAGGGACGTTATCTCACACCGTGCAAGTTAACGATAAAATCCATTGCTTATATGATGTATAAGTGGCGCTGATGTGGCAACTCATTATTATCCCTGATTAATATCAAAACTAATAAAAGTTATCAAACATGGGAATGGGATTAAATACAAACACTTAAGTTTGTAAGAACCGTAAGAACCAATACATAATTGACAAGTGTCCATCAATAAAAAAATTAGTTTAGGGGTAATTTAGACCTTTTGACCATATTTACTTATAACTAATTAAAAATAATTACAAAAAATATAATCAGCACAATACTATATAATTAGCATAACATCCTTAATCGTTCTTCATTATCAACACATCGTCCTCAATCGTTCTCCATTATCAACATAAACGACATTAGCACAACATCCTCAATTGTTCTCCATTATCAGCACACCAGATGTGCTGATTATATCTACTTTTGGTGTTTGTTTGTATTATTTTGTAATTAGCACGTTATCAGCACAATTATAAAACACCTTTTTTTAACTTTTTTTTAAAATCACTTTTATAAATACAAAAAAGGTATAACAATATGGTACTCATATTAAAGATAAAAAAATACTTGATTTTATGGTATATATATATATTTTTTAAATAATGAAGTATATAAAAGTTATTTTAATTTAAAAAACCTTAGTGGAATTTGTATTTAATGGAAAATGGTCAAATGACTAGCAATTTTACAAAATTACCCCTAACTTATTCGTACTAATTTTTAATTATAAGAGTTTTATTTATAATCAACATCGACCCTTGATTTAAATTATCAATGGCTCGGATCTGTTCTTACGGTTCTTATAATTAGCACTGTTTGTTAGAAATAACTGAATAGTGAGATCCTTAATTTTTTTTAACGCAAAAACTTCTATATATAAGATCATTAACTTGATTTCTAAAAAGTAAGGGGCTGTTTGTTTAGGTCTGAATGGCCTCATTAAGAGGCAACCTCTGAATCGGACAGAGGTTAAGGTGTTTGGTTCAACAAATAAACACCTCTTAATGAAACCATTCAGAGCTGAATGGTTCAGATACTTTTGAGATCTGAATGGAACTTGTTACAACTATACCCTTATGCCCTAACCTCATTTCTTCCACTGAAGCCGCACTTCTTCCTCATCTTCTACCACCGCCTACCTCCTCCACTCTGCAGCGCCTCCCCCTCAATCGGAGGTCCACAGCCGAGCTTCTTCCACCTTCTACCTCCTCCTCTCTGCAGCGCCCTCCCCCTCAATCGGAGGTGCACAACCGACCTTCCACCGACGACCTTCTTCCACTCTGCAGCGTTGTTCTCCACCGTCGGACCTATCCCATCATTCGCCGCCGTATGTATTCTTCATCTTTCCTCTCATACTATTTATTATACACTTTGAATTCTCTGATTTCGTTTCTCACTGCTATTTATATTCCAACCCGATGTTTCGTACTTCCAAAGTTAGGGTTCATGGTCATTGGTTAGTTTCTGTGTTGGAAATTTGTATATAGTTTGTGTTGAAGGTTTAATTGCTGATAAGAGTAAATTGAGTAGTTTAAATGGACATTTTTGAAGCTGTATATTTGATCTATCAGAGGGGTAAAAATGTCATTTTACACAGTCATTCAGAGGTGCAACCAAACAGCACTTTACTGGTTCAGCATTTATTGGTTCAGAGCCTCTTAACCATTCAGACCTCTTATTCATTCAGCACTTATTGCCAAACAGCCTGCATTCACATCCAATCCATCAAATTATACATGCATTCCACTAAAAACAACTCCTATATCAATATATTTCCACTAAAAACAAATACTTTTTCTCTCTCATTTCAATTAAATAATATTATCATTACATTTTTCTCTCACTTCCACTCACAACCACTTTCAAAATATATTAAAAAATTATAACGGGTGAACAGTGTCCCCCCAAATATACAGATGAACAGTAACATTTTCTCTCTCCTCTACTCACAACCACTTTTTATACCCTTTATAATATAAAAACCCCTCCTCACATAATTTGATGGTTAGGATGTGAATGCTCTAAGATTTAAAACCAAAATTTCCTATAACATTCTAGTCAAAAAGATAAAAACATGATTAAGAAGAAAGTTACACAAACGGATGATGAACCGACAAAAGTTTGGGTAAGAAAGTCAAAATAACATGTCATATAAGTAAGCTGTCGCCTCCATTGATGGATCCCACCACCTTTCACCACCTCCCCATTTATATTCATACCACCCTCCTCTCCTCTCTCTCTCTCTCTCTCTCATCCCCATTCCCATCTTCCTTTCAATACCCAATTACCCACCCGACCCGACCCACCATGTTACAAAGAGAAAGATCTCTCCCCGTCTCCCACCCCACCGGTTCACCCGACCCATCCTCCGTCACCGCCGGGATCCGCCGCCGACTCTCCTCGGTCTCCTTACGCATCCACCCGTCTTCCATCTCCGACACCACCTCCGCCGCAACCGCATGGGCCATGCGCCGATCCAAATCCGTTTCTTCAATGGGTGAATCCGCATCCACTTCGATCCGAAACTGGTGGGACTGGGGATGGGGGTGGATACTTTCTAGAAAACCCGTGGTTGGACCAGATCTGGAGTTTAATAAAAGCTCTAGCAACGGTAGCAATGGCGGCAGCTGGAAGAGTGTTTTTTTAAAGGTAAGATCCGAGATCCGGAAGATGGTTAGATCCAATAAAGTTGGGCTTCCTCAAACTGTTCGTTACAATTCCGGTAGTTACTCGAGGAACTTTGACGATGGTAGCACCAGATTCTGAAAATTGGGTGATCTGTAATCTGCAATATGTTGTTGTATGAAATGAAATTCTTTTGTTTAGAGAGAGAAAATGGGAGTAGAATGTGCCGGAGATCTGATTCCGGTGAGGTGGGAATGGATGTCGTCGGTAGGTATGGGTTTTACTTTTACTGTGTCAAGGTAAAGTGAAATTGTGGTAAAAGTTATTTTGTAAAATTGGATTATTATGTAATTTTTAATTTTTGTTAATTGTCATATATGAAATTAATTGTTGTATTGTTTCTTTAAAGTTGTGGTGGTCCATGTTTTTTGGGCTTTAAATTTTTATGATTATGGTGTAACAATGTATATACTTTATGTTACTTGGAGTTGATAGCAATTAACAAGTATGAATCCTATGGTGAAATATTTTCGTTAGTTATAAGTTTTGATCTTATAAAGAGTAAAGACAACTCATCTTTATTTGTTCTTGTTAATTATGTAATAACTAGAATTACGACCCGTTGCAATGCGGCGTAGATTCTTTAGTTATTTATAACTAAGTCGATTTAGGATGCGCACGTTATGTTGAACCTTTCAAACGGGAAAAAATAGCGATGTAAAAACGTTCACCCACGCATGTACGTTGCGTCGTGTTAACTCGCAAAATTTAGAACGAAACGTAAAAACGTTAAACCAAAAACGCACGTTTCGATGTGTTTAGTCACAAAATTTAGAACGAAGCATAAAGCGAAAAAATTTGCGGAAAATAAAAATTATAAAGGACCAAAGTTGAAAGTAAAAAAAGTTGTGAGAATAGATTGCAAAAGATAAAAAGTTTTATGTTAAAAGTAAAAAACAAACAGTTTTGCGTTAAAGGTAATTTATGAAATACATTTGAGTGAAAAGTTAAAAAATCATTTTTTTTAAAAAACCCTCAAAGCCAAGGTTACAACCATATGCATAACCATTTTTTCTTTGGAAAACTCTCAAAGGCAAGATTACAATAAATAAGTAAAAAAAATCAAAGTGGTTAAATCGCAAAAGATGGAAACTTTTGAATTAGAAGTGAAAAATCAAATTAATCAAAGGGGTTAAATTGTATAAGATGAAAACTTTTGAATTAGAAGTGAAAAATAAAATTAATCAAAGGGGTTAAATTAACAAAGATTAAAACTATAAACTTAAATTGTCAAAGATTAAAACTTTAAGGTTAAAAATGAAACAAAGATTAAAACTTTAAACTTAAATTGTGAAAGATTAAAACCTTAGGGTTAAAAAGGAAAATTCCATTTTTTTTTTGAAAATCTCCCAAAGCCAATTGTACAACCTTGATATGCATAAGTTTGTTGCTTCTTTATAAGGTTATAATTGTTACATGGTGTTCTTTAATTTGTGAAGTCGTTACTCTATATGTTATGGAGTGTTATGGAGAACACTAAAGGAGCTTAAAGGTGAAAGAAAAAGTGTCACATGAGTGCCATGTAAGACGACATTTTCCCTCCTTATTGATGCCGCCATCTTCGTAAACCTTTAGTGGTCAACACGCCCATTGGCGCCACCTCCCCTTACTACCATCTTTTAACTACCATAGTTGTCGATAGCGAATAGCGACAAGGCACCTATAGGCTACGTAGCGAATAGCGACAAATAGCGACAGCTATTTTATAAATAGCGATTACACTAGAAAAAGAATTTTGAAAATTTTTATATGTATATTACATCAAAAGGGAAAAGATCAAATAGGAAGATTAATTTCGCTAGGAAGGATAGGAAGCAATAAGAGGATGACATGTGGCAACAATTAAAATAAAGAAAAAGGGTATTTTAGTCAATCTAACCCTTTCTTCTTCCTTTTCAAAACCCAGTAACTTCAAAACCCACCATTTTCAAAACCCACCATCTTCAACCATTTCTTCACTTTCTATCTCAATAATCACTACATTATAGTGCGATTTTCATCACCAATCAATGATTCAAACACCCGATCAACGTGTTCTTTAGCTTTTTTGAAGAAAACCCAGTTTAAATTCATACAAAATCTCGTTTTTTCCGGTGATTTTGAAGATAATCACTCGATTCGTTCGATTCGAGAGCTGATAAGTGTTTCAATCATTCAAAATTCACCAATTGTTGAAGAAATCACTTCGATCCAGGTAACAAATTCTTTAATTTCATTTTTACGATCTGGGTTTTTGATTTAGTCATTGCGTTTTATGATCTTGGCGGGGGTCCGGGGGCGGCAGCCCCTGGCGGGGTCCAAGGGGCAGAGCCCCTGGCTGGGGGTTGATTTTCCAGAAATTGGCTCATTTAGAAGACAGTAATTCGTAGACAATTCAGACAGTTCACAGTCACAGACAGTTCTCATACAGTTTTATGTGTCCATTGCGTTTTAGAAATAAGAGAGTTTTATGTGTTTTCTAGCTATTGCGTTTTAGAGAAAACACATTTTTAAGTGTTTTTAGTTATTGCGTTTTAGGTAAAACACATTTTTGAAGTGTTTTTAATCATTGCGTTTTAGGTAGAACATATTTTTAGGTGTTTTCAGTCCATTGCGTTTTAGAATGAGTAATTTTTAAGTGTTTTCTGGCCATTGCGTTTTACAAATAAGACATTTCTTTGTGTTTTTGGTGCATTGCGTTTTAGGTAAAACACATTTTTATGTGTTTTTTGTGCATTGCGTTTTAGGTAAAACACATTTTTATGGGTTTTTAGTCCATTGCGTTTTATAAAGTACATTTTCTTTTGAGTTTTTAGGCTTTTGCGTTTTAGAAATAAAACATTTCTTTGTGTTTTCTGGCCATTGCGTTTTACAAATAAGTCATTTCTTTGTGTTTTTGGTGCATTGCGTTTTAGAAAAATGTCATTTTTTAGGTTTTTTTTTCCATTGCGTTTTACAATACTGGGGGTTTTTCTATTGCGTTTTACGCAACTGGGTTTACTTTTTTTTTTCAAAATATAGCAATAGTATACTCGTTTTAAAGATAAAAAAACGCTCGTTTTTTTGGTGCAATTTTTATAAAAAAATAATGTCGTATGAAAGAGTTATTAACGTTTAAAAAATGGGGGGGAATTGGAGGAGAGAGAAACTATTGGCTTGGATTGACTAGAATGCCCCTGAAAAAAGTCACGCGCCTCTTTTCTTACTTTCAATTTCCTTGATTTAATCTTAGCCCTTGATTAACTTAATGGATGGTCAAGATCACTTCTTTGCCTTCCTAGCCAAATTA
This sequence comes from Helianthus tuberosus, assembly GCA_030545235.1. NCBI lineage: Eukaryota > Viridiplantae > Streptophyta > Magnoliopsida > Asterales > Asteraceae > Helianthus > Helianthus tuberosus. Next base: position 6,885,176 of record JARYGA010056739.1, on the reverse strand, counting down.
ACTTCCTATTGTATCTCCACCCTACATCAAAATACCCTTGTATATATGCTATTTTACATGTATATTTAACAAAAACTAATAGTTAGTAGCAAAAGTTTATGACTTATATGTTGGAGGTTTTGGGTGTGTGAATGAAAGTCTCAAAAGGTGGTAAATATTTTGTCCCATATTGGTGTGTGAACAAAGTGAGTGGTTGTTTATAAGGTAAAGTATTTACCATTCCATTGTAGCTTTATGACATGTTTTACAACAAGTCCTACCCGAGCGCATAGGGGGTGCAAAAAATGAGTTTCTGAACTGGAATTTAATTGAACTCGTGCATGCCCACACGAATGCAGCTCCGAAAACCCGGGCCTGCTGCGGGCAGTTTCCATTTAACCTTCATTTTTGTATTAAAAATGGTGGCTGTAACATCAAAAAAAAAAAAAAAAAAAAAAAACCTTAACTGTCGCTAACTTCGCTATTAATCGCTAAGACCCATATGTTAACAAGCGCGCTATAGCCGCTATTAACAACTATGTTAACTACCAACCAACTTCCTTTTTCCCGTACTCCACACCCACCATCCCCACCAGGCTTGGGCCCTACGCCCTGAACGACACACACTCATTGCGGTGTTCACGCTCCTCTTGCTGTTGATTTGGCACCACTAGCACCCCCAATGAATTATCATAACATATGGCCTTATTGTAAATGTCAGAAAGAGAAATTTGGTGTAACGCCCTGCGTTTCGAAACTTTTATCTTTTGGCAAGTCTCGTCCCTGTTATACTTAATTTGAATCTTAATCATGTTAAACTATGTGAAACTTTTACTCTATGATGCATTTGTGATACTTTATGAATGAACAAGTATGAATCTAGACTCTTGTGATACTTTGAAACTCGAATCTGGAAACTTAACGCTTGTTATGCTTGATACTCATTAAACGAGAAACTTAATACTTATTGAACGAGAAACTTTGATTCTTTATTGAACGAGAGACTTTGATACTTGATACTTATTGAACGGGAAACTAGCTTAAACGCAGACTCGAAACACGGAAACTTTTGTGTTAATTGTATAATAATACCATGTAATAGTTATTCACAACACCTGATCTAGCTCGTAAAACGAATCAAAGTCGGAAACTAGCGAACGGGTCTCGGCTGTCCGAATGGACATCCGATCGGATGACCATTCGACCGGAAACCCATCCGATCCATTGCGCACTTACACCGACCTAGCTGTCCACATCACCTACAAATAGGGCCTTTAACATTTCATTTTCACCTTTGCCCCTGTCATTCAACCACACGCACTCTCAGGCACTTTAATCAAGATCCAAGCCTATTCCGTAAGTATTCTTCCCAGATTCTTGTACAACTTTCATCCTTTATAACTTCTACACAACATTCTTCATCAAAATCACATGAACACTTCAACTTTTTCATGAAAACCAACTGATTTGGGTCTCTTGAAGATGGTTTTCACTCAGTTGTTGGTACAAGCTGTGGTGGAGCATCATTTAATCAAGATCGGCCCAGATCTAAAGGGATTTTCGTAAGTTTTATACAAAATCTAAAGGAATCTCACCCTTTTACCTCAGATCTGATGAACATCGCGTTTTACAACTGATTTTCGGACTTTTCTTCAACTTTTATACGAAACTATGGTGAAATCAGACTCAAACAGACTTTCGACTCTTTCCTTTGTCAAAAGCAGGCTTGAGAACTGAGTTTCACCGGAAAACGGGCTGATTGACGGGTCCAAACATGAAACTTCATCAGAAACAGCTCGTCGGTACGAAAAGGGGTGATACCATCCGATCGAATGAGCTGGGTTTGGTATGTTTCCGTTGTTTGACACGTCGTTGCACCGTCTCCGTTAACTCAAAACTTAGCAAAATTCACAAAAACTACACTCACTGACCATCTGTCCGAATGGCCATCCGATCGGATAACCATTCGTCCAGATGATCTGATTATGATGACACTTTGTTTGTTTTACAGGACACTATGATCACAACGTTTGAAACTTTAACAGTTCACAAACACCCGATGTTCGAATGGCCATCCGTTCGAATGGTCATCCGTCCGGGTGACCATCCGCCCAGGTATTCTGTCAGACACTTTATTTCGATTTTCGCACCATTCGACACTCTGTTCCCAACCGGGTCAGCACTTAGAGGACTTATGCTCTATTACCCCGCACGCAGGCTGATCCAGCGCTCCCTTCGATCCAATCTAGAAGTGTTTGGTTTAAGCACCCACTGTGAGTATACTCGATCCCTTTTTGTTTTAAACACTTTTGGGACGCAACATGTATTCTATATCAAGACACTTGACACTTGAAACTTATTTGAAACATACTCTATCCGCATTAAACATGTAACTTGATACTTGTGATACTTGAGACTTTTATGCTATGTGAACGTTTAATCCTTGTGTGTAGTTCCGCCTTAACAATGGTAGCGTTATAGGGGTAATGCACCTCCCCGTTAGTCTTTGGGGTATTGTTAGGATGAGACATATAACCTCCCGTTAAACTTTGGGAAAGACATTTAACGCATTGGAAACTTGGGCTATCACTTGGACTGCGTTAACTAGCATGGTGAATCTTATTACATGTTTTCATGATGGATATGACTTTTTGTTAAACTATTATGCTACGTATTCAAACTTGTATGCTCGCCAACATTTTTGTTGATTTTATTTTAATACATGTTGCAGGTTGATAGTAGCCGGGATTCAAGAAAATAAGCTAGGATGATGCTTAGAAACTCCTCTAGATAAATTAGACAGTTTTGAACAATATTTGAATCATGACGTATTTTGATGATTTTTGTGGATCGTGTTGACTGTTAGACAATTTTATGAAACTTGATTAAATCTTTATTGAAACAAATTAGTGTTGTGGATTCTCTTGAGCAATCTGATTCGCTTAGTGCCGCGCCCCGATGTTTCCGCCATCGGTTGGGGTGTGACATTTGGTTCTACCAATTTAACTAGTTAATCTAGACTCATTTATGTTACAATAAGAGGCACGTAATACATTTTTGTTACGATAAAGGCATGTGTTATGATCATTCCCGCATATTGTTCCTCTAAAGGTGGGGGCACTACCAAGTTGTGTTCCTGCACTCACGCAGATGCCCTGTCACCAAGCGATGCTGAAGGTTCCTTTGTTCATTCCTTGTCTTCATCACCTAGCAGGCCTTTATCCCACGAGGAGTCCATCTTGCGGTGTCAAAGGACCCTAGTGTGGTGTTCCCGCTCAGTGTCATGGTGCCATGTGGGACCCCGAAAACTTGCGAAAAAGGTGCATAACAAATTCTTTAAAGAGTTTGTCTTTCGACTTCAAAATCAAATCTTACTTTGCATTTACCTAATGTTCTTACAAGGATATTGATGTAATAGCATATGTCAATTTGATAGGATCAAGAGTTTTAAGTCATCAATGATCTTACATCGTATATATCTAATGTACTAAAAACAAATAAGAATCAACAAAAATAGTTCATCTTTTGTAGTTTAAAATTGGAATATTGGATTTTAATAATCCCAACTATTCGTCGTTGGCCGTCAACAGTCTCAACTTCAAAAATAACCACTGAAGGTCCCAACTATTGACATAATGGCCACCAATGGACCCTGACTAACAGAACCCTAACGCCGTTAGTCTCCAGTCGTCGGCAAGCCGTTTTTGTCCATAAAAAGGTTTCTAAAGGTTCGATCTAGAGTTACAAAGAGGTTTGGGACGACCAGCCAAAAAGTTGAGTTTTCCGGCGACTTTAATAACCGGTGCTTTTACTGGAAAAAAGTTTCTAAAGGTCCGTAATAAGGTTACAAAGAGGTTTGGGACAAAGATGTTGAGTTTTCCGGCAAAAAATGAGTTTTCCGGCCAAAAACGTTTTTCCGGCGACCAGAGACTAACGACGTTAGGCTTCTAGTGGTTATTTTTAAAGTTGAGACTGCTGGTGGCCAACGACGAATAGTTGGGATTATTAAACTTCAATATTCCTTTAAAATTAAGTAAATTAAACTTATGCTTTTTTAATCTTCATATAAACTAGTGGATGTTATGTGACATCCATTAATTGGTGACACCGTTAACTCTGGACATTCAAGGAAAGCTATTGAAGACCAAGTTGTGAATTGGTATGTATATATAATTCCTGTTTACATGAAGAAACGGCTTTTCATGTACTTTGGGATTGTTAGATCGCAAAATCTATTCGGTGGAGCATCTTGGTTTGGCTTAAAATTCCTTTCCCCGACAACGATCTTTCTATTCAACAAATGTTGGGGCTTGCGATCATCATGAAAGGTTCTAAGGATTGGAAGAAGATGGTTGGTGGAGTTCTTTTGGTCACGGCGTGGGAATATGAATGACAAGGAATGAGGCGGCCTTCAACAACAATCACTTGCATTTTAATTGAATGGCGGACACTAGTAAGGAAAATGCTTTTTATTGGATTTCTAGTAGATCTAAATATGTAAAGCTTAATTGGGTTAATGGCATGAGTTTAATATTCAGGATGTAATTTTGTGACTTTGGGATTATTGTTTCTTGCTGACCTTTTTTTATATATTTTATATAGAAGTTTTTCGTTTAAAAAAATTATATAATTTCTATATTCTACACTAAAAGTAAGGAAGGCTTATCCCCACTTGTGGTGGAGTGGTGGAAAGAACTTTGGGTTTCCTTGGAGACCCGGGTTCGATCCTCACCTGTTGCATTTGGGGGACGTCCCAATGATAGATCGTTTCCTTCCGAGGTATGGAGCGGTCTTGAGGGCAACCCGGTTTTACCCAACTGTTACCCCAACAACATGTGTGGGGGCAGCATGGTTTCCGGGCGGAAGTCAGCTCACGCGCCGGCCGGGGCCCGATAGAACATCGCGTCCGGAGATGCGGGGTTGACGGGGAATGTCTTAGACATGTCCCCGGAGACCAATCGGTCTTGTACAGAAAGTCTCCTTCCAAAAAAAAAAAAGTAAGGAAGGGTTGTTTGACTTAGAGTTCAATGTCGCAAACTTTTCTAAAGTTTTTGTTTTAGTTCCTCGGTGATCACTAAATTTAAAGAGCCAAACTAAAAGAAAACAATAACAATACTACGTTCCCAAGCCACTTTCTAGTTCCACCCATGTATACAAAATTATATTATGTTAATCTTGTTCTTTTCAGCTTGTAATGAACAAAAACAGGGAAAGTTTCTGTACAAATAAAGTTAACGTACTAAACGTATGAATAGTATGAAAAAGCAAAAAGCACACGGTGGTATTTTTGTAATTATCTGCTTATAGGGTAATTATCAAAATTACTCTACAAAATGATACTGTAGAGTAATTTTGATCTTGTAGAGTAATTTTGATCAAAAAACTATACCTAACAAAAAAAAACCCCAAAAAACCTAACCCACCCCCCCCCAAAAAAAAAACCTAAAAAAACCTAACCCCTCGCCCCACCACCCGAGAAAAAAAAAACAAACCTAACCCCCCCGCCCCCCAACTAAAAGCTAGAAACTAAACCATAAAGCTAAACCCCATAACTAAATGCTAACAAAATTACTCTACAAAATCAAAATTACTCTAAAGGGTCATTTGACAAAATTACTCTACAAGATCATTTGTAAAGTAATTTTGAATTGTATATTATTTGATAAACTTGCAGGGTAATTTTGATTCACTTGTAAAGTAATTTTGATGCAGAGAAATTTTGATGCACATGTAGAGTAATTTTGATAATTACCCTACAAGAACAAAAATACTCTACAAGAACATTTTACAAAATTACTCTACAAAAGATAAAAAATACTCTACAAGATCATTTGTAGAGTAATTTTGATAGTTACTGATAATTACGAAAATGCCACCGTGTTTTTTTTTTGTTTTTTCCTTCAGTTCATACGTTCTATACGTTAAAGTTATTTGTATTTGATCTTTTGTCAACAAAAATAACCCACTCAACCTGTATGGTTTTTAGTTAAAACATTTTGTATATGTTGAACTTAGGGATTGGCTTGGTATCAGTACCAAACTTAGTCAAATATGTGTACCGTTACCAATATTGAAGATAGTCAAATATGGAACTGGTACCAGTACCAAAAAATGCTCGGAACGGTACCAGTATTGCGACGGTATTGATATTTGAACGTAAAATTCAGTAAAATTTTGGTACTGTATCGAACAGGTACCGAACCGAAAGTACTGGTTCCGAAAATGCCAAAAAATATGCACTGAATCGATACTGATATTCGTTACGAGAAATTCGGTACCGGTCTCAAAAATTGTACCAAGTCGGTACCGATACCCAGTACCAAATGATCATCCCTAGTTGAAATAAGGAATAATGGATTTTAATAATCCCAAATATTTGCCATTGGCCGACAACAGTCTCAACTATAAAAATAACCACTAGTTGTCCCACCTTTTATTCTATTGTCCACCAAAGGACATTTTCTAACTGAAGTCTAACCCAATTAGTTTTTTGATGATGTGGACGCCGACGTGACATAGTCCTTTGTTATCTGATGAGGTGGTTGCTTATGTGGCACCACCTTACCCCCACCACTACCAATCGCCACCATCATTAGCCGCCACCACTACTATCAGCCACCACCATCCACCTCCACCTCCACCGCCATCGACCATCACCATCAGCCGCCACCACCCACCTCCATCACCACCACCACCATCACCATCAGCCGCCACCACCCACCTCCACCACCACCACCATCAGGCACCACCCATCTCCATCGTCATTAGTCATCACCACCCACTACCATCAACTGCTACCACCCACCTCCACCACCAGTGGCGGAGCTTGACCAAAAGTTTCGAGGGGGCGTAAAGTGATGGGACCCAAATATTTTTTTCCTATCGTTATATTTCGGGTTGGGTCGGGTTGGCTATTCGATTCAAGTCGGGTCAAATAATAATAGTTCCAAATAAAACAAGGTGTATATTTACCAAATTACCCATCATTTATATACAAAGTTTATAAATATTTAGGATATACAATTTAGGAAAAATAATCGGAGGGGCGATCCTATATAATTTTAAAATTTTCAGACGAAAAATCGGAACTTATACACTTTTAACCGAAACATTGGGGTGGGCGGGTGCAACCCCGGGCACTCACAATACTTCGCCCCTGTCCACCACCATCAGCAATCACCACCCACCTCCACCACCATCAACCATCACCATCAACCTCTTCTGATGTTTTTTTTTTCCGGCCAAACGAAGCAACAAGACCCCAATCTGACTGTCACAATTGATGACTGCAATTATTCAAATGAAGGGTGGGGTGCAGGTTTGCAAACATTTAGATCGGGGTCTTGGGTGGTGATGGGTGATGGCATTGGAGGTGGATGGTGGCGGTTGATGGTTGTGTAGGGATGACAATCAAACCCAAACCCGATGGGTAAACCCGAAACCGACACATTTGGGATTGGTTTGGGGTCGGTTAATCTGGTTTGGGAATAGTTTTTATATTTTTTTCGCGGGTTTGGTACGGCTTTGGGATTTAGTGATATACCCGTTTACCTGATTGTATACCCGATATAATTTCTTTTATATTATTAAATATGTTTGTATGTATATATATATATATATATATATATATGATACATCTATTTTTTACACATAAGTATTCTATTCCGTATACATTGCAGTTATTTGATATATATTTTTATAGTGACAATACGAAATGTAACCGGTTAGTAGATACATTAATAGATACCTGATGGGTTTTGGGTTGAGTATACCCTACGAGTAAGCTTTCTAAATTAACAGGTGTACCCGAAAACCGCGGGTATGGTGGTGGGTGATGGCAGCTGATGGTGATGGTCATGGCGACCGGTGGTGGTGGTTGTTGTTATGGGGTGAGGTGAGGTGGTGCCACATAAGCAACCACCTCATTAAATAACAAAGGTCTATGCCATGCCAGCGTTCATGTCATCAAAGACGAACTAGGTTAGACCTCAGTTAAAAAATACTTGTTGGTGAACAATAGGTTAAAAGGCAAAACCATCAGTTATTATTTTTGTAGTTGAAATTGTTGTCGGCCAACGATAAGTGGGTAGGATTATTGAAAATCCAAATTCCTTGAAATAATATAGTAGAAAGAATATGCATGCATTATAATTTATAAATAAATAAACGAAGTTTCTTTTTCAATACAGTAAAAAGAATATGCATGCATTATAATTTATAAACAAATAAACGAAGTTTTTTTTTTCTTGAAGAATATGCAGTTGCTCATCAACATGGGGCAAGGTTTTGTCTTTAATAGACTAGGATTCGCTATTCAGAAAGGGGTAGCGGCGCAGCTTGTTGCTCGCTTACCTGCGATATTGATGTAAAGTGCACTTAGTTTAAATGTCAATTGTTGACCGGTGAGTGTTTTTTATAATAAAAATTTCGTTGGCCGTTCAAAAAAAAAAAGTTTAAATGTCAATTATAAACATTTATAGAAAAAAAAAAGTTTATTTGTTTTTCAAAAGGCAAATAAATAAACAAGTGGAAGAAACAAAAAGGTACAAAAACCATGTTGGTCATGTGTGTTTCCATGATAGGCTATGGGGTGTCACCGACAGAACAGTTGCCGATGCCAGCTGGCCACTTCTTTCTCTCCCACAAAAACTAAATTATAATTACAAAAATATTTCCGATTTTAGAAATGGAACATAAATTTTGTATTCTTCAAATATAAATAAAACGTTTTCCTCAAAAAATATAAAAAAAATCAGTTGTAAGTTGCTAATTTTCGTCAATTAGCAATTGTTACCGGAAATCGACTAAATTATTTGCTTAATGCACTCGTGATTTTTAATAAGTGTCATGCATGGATACAAGGCCGTTCAATTATATAAAATTGAAAGGTTAATTAAAAAAAAAAATTAAAAAATTATGTGGTAAGGAGAAAAGTAATTACGAATTCATTTTTTTTCTTTACAAATTTGAAGATTTGTTTTTCACTCTTTATCAAGTTGTAAAACGTTAGGTATGTAATGTAATGCTCAATTGTTTACAAAATTCATGTTAAGTCGGTATGAAATGATCACTTTATCATCTTTTAAAATTACATAACATATCCGAAAATATTGTTTGGTTTTTTGATCTTGGTTAGTTGACTTGGTTCTCTTGACGAGCATTGAGAGCCGGTGGCGGCTCTTATTGGATGTTTTCTTGACAAAAATGATGTTTTCTTTGATTTCCACAGTTTACTACTTTGGTTTTTGGTGTTGCTTGTGATGTAAATTTTGTCATAAACGTCTTGTTTATGATTTATTTAAATGTTTATTAAAACCATGCACCTAGAGGCGAATTGGGTTTGGTTTTATTTCTTGTGGAACTCGTGATTTCTATCAAAGAATAGAAAATTTGTTTTACAGGTTCTTCGAACACATATGAGATCTTCAATGGTAACATAATAGATTGAGGAGTCTAGAAAACATGAAATAGGTTATTAGCGATTCTAAAGATATAATTGGAGCCCACCTCATAATTTTATGAAGTAATTATAATTTTCACAAGAGTTAATTGCCATTTTAGTCCCTGTGGTTTGGCCCATTTTGCCAGTATAGTCCAAAGGTTTCATTTTTAACATCTGGATCCAAAAACGTTTCATCGTTGCCATTTTGGTCCAACTGACTTAACTCCATCCATGGACCTCAGTTAACTCAAGGGCAATTTTGTCATTTTATATATCTGTTTTAATTAATTAATATTTAAAGAATATATTATACACACACCTTCATCACCCACCTCACCATCACTACTGCCACCATCACCACCCCTGCCTTCATCACCACCACAGCCTCACCACAACTATCACCAGGAACCGACCACCACAACTATCACCAGGAACCGACCACCACAACCAATCACCACCACCCGACCACCATGGAATCCACACATACATACAGAACACACACACAGCCGCCACCTCTGCCACACCTCAGCCACACCTCTGCCACACCTCAGCCACCACCACACTTCAGCCACCAACCACACCACATCAGTCCCCCGTCGGTGACCATCACCTCCACCTCCAAATTAACGAAAAGAATCAAATCAAATCCAAACAAACCCACAAACAAAATCAAATCCAAATTAACGAAAGAATCAAATCAAATCTAAACAAACCACAAACAAAATTAAACATACACAAAATCAAACAAAATCAAATCAAATCCAAACAAACCTCCTGCCACCGTGAACCATCACCGCCGCTGCCACCGCCATCATCTCACCTCCGCCTCCCTTCCCTCATCAAATATCTGCTTCTCTCTCATCTCATAAAACCCCCAAATTCACTGAAACACCTTCACCTCCTGCCAACGTGAACCATCACTGAAACACCTTCACCCCCTACAAAACCCACCACCCAACCCAATCAATCACAACCTCCAAGTTCAAATCGCACATAGATCTTCAAATCAATCACCACATACAAAACCCACAACCCAGCACCGCCGTTTATCACCATCAACACCCACCTCCGCCTTCATCACCAGCAACACCCCACCTCCACTGTCATCACCATAAACATCCACAACGACAAACTCACCACCGTCAAACCTGTCGAACCAGACCGTTCATCACCATCAAACCCGTCGAACCACCATTTTTAGAGAGATAGAAAGTCAAACCTGTTAGGGACGGTGGTGGCTTGTGATGGCCTTGCAGTAGTAGTGGCGGTGGTGTACATTTGAGACGGTGAAGGTGGGGGATTTTAACAAAGATCAAGCAATGGTTGATAGTGGTGGGCGGTGGTGACTGATAGGGGGTGGGCGGTGGTGACTGGTAGGGGGCGATGGTGATTTTGTGGTGGATGAGAGAGAGAGAGAGAGAGAGAGACAGGAGAGAGTGAGAGATGAATGGTGGTGGATCAGTATTATAAGATATCTGTATATATATATATATATATATATGTTATTATAATTATATTATAATTATTATATATAAGATAAATCTTATATTATTATATATAAGATAAAACTTATATTAATTAATTAAAACAGATAGATAAAATGACAAAATTGCCCTTGAGTTAACTGAGGTCCATGGATGGAGTTAAGTCAGTTGGACCAAAATGGCAACGATGAAACGTTTTTGGATCCAGATGTTAAAAATGAAACCTTTGGACTATACTGACAAAATGGGCCAAACCACAGGGACTAAAATGGCAATTAACTCTTTTAAAAAAAAACAACCAAGAATTCCATACGAAGCTTATGAAAATTAATTAGCAAGTTCATAATTCTAAACCCTAGAGGCCTAGATAATGAAAAATAATAAGCAGAAACAGAAGTGGATTTATAACCTCTTTTAACATTTTTTAACAAATTAAACAAAACCCCTACTATATATTATAAAGTTTGTGAATAAAGCAGTTGCGGACCCAGAATTTTTTTGCTGGGGGTGCGGTTGCGGTGTTCAAACATATTTTCAAGGGGTGCGATCGGGTTTTTTGCCTAAAATATACACTATTTTTTTTTTCAAGGGGTGCGGCTGCCCACCCTGGCCAAAGGCTAGGTCTGCCGAACAAAGAATGAGCTCACTCAATGATTCTTAACTAGTTAATCCTTAATTGCTCATTTAAGAAGATGTGGCATCAGAGTCTTTGTTGGCCCGTGTTTTATTTATCGTAGAGTTTCTGTCGTTAAATTAATCGACAAGTAAGGCGGGAAATGAACAATGAACGGGAAAGGGGGGTGGTTGTGGGATTATTTTTCTAAATTGTTTGATTTATAAGTATAATGGTTATTTGATATCTTGTTAACGTATGTACATTGCAAGAGTGTTAATGAGCAAACACGATATCTATCCTATCTAATAAATGAAGAACTTGGGTTGCCATGTGGCATCCTTGACAATCTAACATTTTGGAGGGAAAGTTTTCTACAATTTAGAGATTTATTTATTTATTTTTTTTTATTTTTTTTATATATATAAAATACTGGCCAAGTTATATCAATATCGCAGGTAAGCGAGCAACAAGCTGCGCCGCTACCCCTTCCTGAATAGCAAACCCTAGCCTATTAAAGACAAACCTCCGCCCCCTGTTAATGAGCAACTGCTGTGGACAACAATATAGATATTCCGCAATTTCTGTTCCATTTAGTTATTTAGAAACGTAAAGGTCAAATTGAATCCCGCATATTGCTTGATTTCTTCCTAATATGGCGTCGTCCCTTTTCAATTCCTTCTCGATTGCATATCAAAACCCATTGGCGAAACACTTGATTCATCCCGATTTCAATTTCAAATAAACTATATTCGTTTTCTCATTTACTTCTTACTGTCGCTCTCAGTTATGGATTAGAAATTGAATTCAATTTGGTTGTGATTTGGATTTCCGGATCGTTTTCACCAATACACCTCACGATAGTATTCTTAGTTTTTTGTGTGAATTGCTATTTAAGGGGTTATACTTGATTGAAATCTATCAATACAATTGCAAAATAAGTATTTTTTTTTTCTGGCTTATTTATTCATATCCTTTGCAATTGTGATTCAACTTCAAATAGATACAGATGTTACTATGTTAGATGAAAAGTCTTTTGCATTTGACACACATAAAATTTTATTCAGCAATGGAACATTGTGATATAACTCAATTTTCCTTCTTCTGAAACATGAGTGACGTGATTACTTGTAATTTGTTGTCTCATAATATAAACTATCATAGTTTTTTTATGATCTATTTTTTCTTTTTGTTTCATTGTGTTATGAACCTGCAACATCTAACGACAGTCCACTCACGACACTTTTCCTGGACTTCTTCCTTGATCTACTTAAAGTTTGTTGTGTTCTTCATTGCTGGTTCTTATTTATGTGAACAAAACCATTTTGCGGACTTATAAAGTTCTCATCCGCCATGGATATCTTGGTTATCAAGATGCAAACAAGATTTATTAGTTTTTTAATTTATTTTTGTTTTTAATGAAAACAAATTGGAGTTTTGGAGAAGACTGAATATTCAAATAGTAGGCATTGAGAATTACTATACAAATTGGAGTTTTAGAGCCGTGAACCTTAGATTTTTATATTTTCTTGTGTTTTTTTTCTTTTATCATACTAGAAGGTAGGCACTGTAATTTTCATATACTCCCAATCTTTGTTTCTGGTAATAAACTCATATGTATCTACTTTTCAACTTGTGCAGTGACCAATGTTTTATTATTATGCAAACTAGATTTAAGCTCCCCCGCGTTGCGGCGGGGGCGTAGAACTATGTCAAATAGCACTAATGTCACACCAACGTCAGTGACTACCAACACTGAATCGATCCAGGACCCGCGTGTTGCGACGAACTTGTCAAACGAAAAAAAATAAATGTAAAACATTGAACCACACATGCATGCTGCGTCGTGTTAACTTGCATAATTTTGAACGAAACAAAAAAAAACGTTAAACGACACACGCACGTTGTGCCGTCTTAACTCGCAAAATTTAGAACGAAACGTAAAACGAAAATTTGCGAAAGATGAAAAGTATAGGGACCAAAGTTGAAGGTAAAATAATATTGTGAGGTTAAATTGAAAATAACGAAACTTTTGAGTTAAAAGTGAAAAAAAAAAAACAATTTATATGGGTTAAAATTGCAAAACATAAAAAGCTTTTGGGTTAAAGTTAAAAAATCATTTTTTTTTTGAAAACCACCCAAAACATAAATTACAACTACTTATGCACAAAATTGTTTCTAATTTATGGAATGTAAATTGGTAGATGAATAGTAATTTTCTTAAAAGGTTAAAAATGAAACCTTTGTAACATTATTCAAACTTTAAACTGTCTTGATTTATTTTCTTGTTTTTTTATGAAAAGTTAAATGTATCTATATATGAAACAATAATCATTAACGATTATTGATGACTACAATCTTAGTTTTGGTTCTGCTCAAATAATCTTGGCATATAATTATAAATTATGATATGACTAAATCAATTTATATAATGTCATTGTATGTTATATATTGTGCTGTTTTATATGCTTTGAGTTGTTTGTTTGTTTTTTTTTTTTGCTTTTGAGTTTGTACATTTGGGTCGGCGGGGGTTTAAAAGGTTGACCCATCACCATGTCTTCTCCTTTACGCTCTCTCTCTCTCTCTACATGACTTTTTCTCTGTTTCTCCGGCTACTTTAGTTAAGCGTTTTCTTCGTCTGTTTACATATGTTGTTTGACCGTCTTTCTTTTTGGTTGTTACTGTTTGAACGCTTTCTTTTTCTGGCTTTGTATGTTACATATGTACATTTTCTGGCCAACACCGCTGAATATTTGCTTCCTACGTTGACGTATGTTGTTTCACCGTCTGTGATTTTGGGTTTCCGTCTTTCTGACTTTTGGCTTGCTGACTTTTTTTTGTTACTGATGTTATCAGAGATTTTACGTGACAGTATGGTTAGTGTTAACTTTGTCTGTAACGTAGACGTACTTTAAGTTTTTGTACACTCAGTTGATGTTTTGGGTTTATCGATTGCTGATGTGCGTTAAAGTGTCGTATATATTAGGTGTATATTTTAAGCCCTTTTTAACACTTATTTTAGCCAAGTTTTAAATTTATAAAACACGATATTTCACTAACACTAAACACACATATGGGCAAGTGCACCCATCGTTGAGCGTAGTATAGCGTTGGTAAGATACCGAGGTCGTCCAAGGACACAAGAACTTTTAATACCGGTTTATCCTCAACGTCTAACCAAAACAAAAGTTTAGAAAAATGTTTTAAACTAAGAAAAAATAAAACTAATTAAAATGCTGAAAATAAAAATAAAATAAAAACAGATAGACAAGATGAATCACTTGGTTCCGACTCGTATCTAGTATAACCTTTGATTATTTCCGCACTTTTGCACATAATTAAGAGATTATCTTAGTTATTGTAGTAGGCCCCTCTTTTGAAGGTGACGTTACCCTCACCCCAGTAGTTTGAGTCAGCAGGGATACAATCCTAAAGGGGTGGATTATTGGAAGATAATGAATTAAGTTATTAATGCAGTATTGTGGTAGGCCCCGCTTTTGGCGGTGACGTTACCCTCGACTAAGTAGTCTGAGTCAGCAGGGATACAGTCCTAAATAGCCGGGTTATAGTATTAATAGCAGTTAACTTATGAGGGGATCAAAGAGTTTGGACCCCCGCCATCCAATACCGTGAAGTATTGAAGGAGGTCCTACTAAATTTGACCCAGGTCCATTGCAGGACCTCTAAACGCTGAACAATGGCAAGACCTTTACCAAACCGTTCCCTTAACCCCCTACCAGGTAGCCAACATACCTCCATATAGACCGTGGAGATATGAATGGTGAAAATCCTTTATTTTATATAGACAGTAAAATAATGCCAAGACACCACAGACAAACGATAAGGAAAGATCACCTTCAACATAAGTAACTAGTTATTAAAGTCATTAATACAAAACCAAATAAAAAGTGCAAAAGATTAGAAATAAAAAGTATTATACTAGACACTTTGTCTTCACCAAGTGATGTAAGAGACTTAGGCAAACATGGCCTTGATTGTCAAGAACTCTTACGATCAATCTTGGATCCCGAGACGACTCACACACTCTATGATGGACAATGGATGATGGTGGTGGATGATGGTGTTGTGATGGTGGTGGGTGGTGGATGAAGTGTGAGAGAGGTGGTGTGCCAAGGGATGAGATGAAATGAATCCAAGCACTCCTATTTATAGGCTGAACAGAGAGCTGGACACGGCCCCGTGTCCGCTGGACACGGCCCCGTGTCCGTCTGACACTCTCTCTCCTCATTAATTGTAATTCGCAATTACAATAAATGCGCCTGCTGTACTTTCGACACGCCCCCGTGTCCGCTGAGCACGGCCCCGTGATGGGCAATAGAAGCTTCTATAGATTTGTCTTTTCTGCTGCTTCTTGGGCACGGCCCCGTGCTGGCTGAGCACGGGGCGTGTTCAGCCTTCTGTTTTCTCTATTTTGCTTTGGAAGGTGCCGTTGAGGGTTCGGGCAGTCCACTAAGGTTCCTTTTCTTGTATTTATGTTGGATTTAGCTGTCTTTTTGCTTCTTTTGCGTTCTTGAGCTCATTTAATCCTGAAAATACAAAAGGAAGACAAAAACACTCTTTTTCCAATATTAGTACTAAAAAAGGGTTAGTTTTATGCCTCATTTGATGTAATTTATATGTTGCATTTTAAACACATCAATTGCTTTTGAGGATCCGTGTCCGATGTTGAGTTTGGTGATGTGTTTGTTGGGTTTTATGTGTTTTAACGTGCAATGACATAGTTGCATGTGTCCAAAAGTTGGATTTTGTGTTGTTGGTCTTGCTTTAACGATGATGATTAGTGTTCACTTTATGGAGATTGTTTAGATTGTTTGTTTGGTTCTATGATGCTTACTGATTGCTTTTGATGGTTTTGTCTCTGATGTTCACTTTGATGATGTTTTCCTTGGTTTAGTGTGTTTTAACGTGCAATTACATAGTTGCAGGTGTTCAAAAGTTGTTGGATTTTGTGTTTTTGATGTTGTTTGGACATTGATGATTACTGTTTAGTTTGCGAAGACTGTTTAGATTGTTCGGTTGGTTCTATGATGCTTTGTTCAGACGTAGTTTGTTGGGTCTTGTTGTGTTAATGTGTGATTGGTCTATGAGGATGACTATTTAATCGTTCGAGATTGTTTTAAGTTTGCTTTAAGGTATATGATGGTATGCTTTTGAGATTGTTTTTGGAAGGTTGTGCATTGAAGTGTATTCAGTCAGTGAGGGTTGCTCTTCAGCTTTCTAAGACTCTTTACCTTTTTTTCGTTGGGTCTGTGATGTTTTGCTGAGACGATGGTTGCTTATAATCTGTGAGTTGTTGGTTATTTGGTGGGTAAGTTTTCTGTTGTTTTTGTTTTATGTCTTTTTTCCTTTTGGTTAGGTTGGTTTATGTGTTACAGTGGGGGGGGGGGGGTTTCTCGCAACCACCATCCGACGTGAGAATAAGTATGGTTCTTTCAATAAAGAAAAGGAATAAGTTTGTGTTAAGAGTGAGAGAGTTGAAGTTGAGATCCATAAACCTCTAGAGGATTCTGGTATTTATAGCCAAATGATGAGGAGAATAGTCGAATACTGTGGGTTGATGGTGTAACACCTCGCAAAATCACGACCGATGATGTGTTGACACGTGTACTAAACCCTAATGAAGTTAAACGTTGACTATAAAGGACTAATTTTGCGAAAAATCACAAACTTTGAATGTGAAAGGACTGAAAGTGTCAACATGCTTAAACTACGCCTCTGAATAATCTTACACGACATTCGTAATCAAAGATGAGCCACTTGTTGATCGAGATGAGCCGTTTACGCAATTAATTGAAAGTTTACGCGACGAAGGGTTAAAAGCGTCAACATGTTAATTCTTACCTCTGAGTGACCTTTTAACAAACCGAGAGCTTCATAATGTTCGATCATACTCTCGGTAATGTCTAATATTGGCCATCTAAGGCTTTTATGCCAATAAGTGAAGTTACGCGCAACTTTGCGAGTTAAAGGGGTTAAAAGCGTCAACATGTTTAATTATACCTCTGAATGACCTTTTAACGAACCCAAAGTATTATGATGTGCAATCATACTCTCGAGAATTCTTGATATGGATTGCACAGGGCTTTGATGCTATTAAACGATAATACGCGCAAGTTTGCGCGTTAGAGGGACCAAAAGCGTCAACGTCTATAACTACACCTTTGAATGACCATTTAAGCGAACTGGAGCATCATAATGTCTGATCATGCGCTCTAGGATGCCTAATATGGGCCATGAAAGGCTTTGATATCGTTAAACGATATTATGCACGACTTCGTGCGACAAAGGGACTAAAAGCGACAACAAGCGAAACTACGCCTTTGAGGGGCCTTTTGAAAGAAACAGAAACTTCGTAATGATCAGTTAAACTCCCGAGTGTGCCTAAGGTTGGCCGTATGAGGTTTCATAACTGATATTAACATTAAACATATGAATGAAGAACATAAGGTACCTAATATGTCAAAAATGAAACTTAATTTAAGCATAAAAGATGACAGGGACCAAAACAACACATCTGCCAAACTTTTAAATGCACCAAACTCTGGTCGCGGGCCACGACCGCCAGGCCTGATGCCTTCACGGGCCGCTAGCGAGACAAATAGCAGCAACAGTTGCTGATTTTCTTGATTTTGTTTGTTTTTCTTTTCTTGTTTTTCCACACAAAACCATTAAACAAATCTATGGGCATGTTATACCGATTATAACAGCTGTTAGGACACTTGGGATCATCCTATTGATTCCCTAAACACTTGGCAAGATCACAATCAATTCCAAAAACTATATAAAAGGGTGCTCATCATCATATTTCACTTGCACCTTCATTCCATTCTTGCTATCCTCTCACACCTGGAAGTTCCTAATTTTTTTTGAGCATCCTCTGAGTTTATTTCAGTCCTTGGACCACTGGTAAATGTCCTTTCGTGACTAGTTCGTTTTATTTGGCTTAAAAAGCCGAAAAGTCAAGCGTTTACGATAAACGCTTTGACTTTTAGTTAGACCATAAACGGTCAAGCCATTGTTCGCAACGAAAATGCCTATGTGATCGTAATTAGGTAGGTGTTAATCCCTTAAAAGGGCACCTCCTAAGAATCACGTTTGCTTGGTCAATTGACGAGTCAACGTAATGTTGTTTTAAAAAGTCAACGGGTCAGTTTTTGAAATAATTGCGATATGAGTTTAGAAATGTTCTAAAATACGTTTTATCATTTAAACAACTTGGTAATAATTATTAGAACATGTGTAAACATGTTCGGCTCGTCAATTCCAGTTTTAGGGTCGGTTCGCAACCGAAAGTCGCGAAGTTTGACTTCTGCGTTGACTTTCGATTATGAGCCGAATTAGATTAGTTTGCTACTGATTTTTGGTTCCGTTATGATCGTAATATAATGTAGCATAACCCTTTAAGGTTATATTACACGATCATACTAGAAATCTGAGTTTTGTGCATGTTCCGTTAATATGCCGTACTTTGACTATTATGCCCTTTTTAGCAAAAATAAGGTTTTAGACACCAATAAGATTTCAAACAACTTAGGTACTGATATGTTAATTTGTTTAACATATTTCTATGTTATGAACCTGATCATAAACTGAGTTTTCGTGAAATATCGTAATTTATGCTTTAAATTGACCAAAATGCCCTTTATGCACGTAGATCGGTTTTAAGCATAATTTTTCATACTAAACTCATTACCTACTGATGTAATATCATAATTAGGATAATTTGGGATGTTCATTTAGTTTACAAACTGAGTTTACGCATACGTTCTTGAATTACGTCCTTAAATGACGATAATGCCCTTTTTGCACCTAAAATGGTTTAAAAGCGTAATTTTCATACAAAAACTTTTTACTACTGATATTTTATATTAATTAACATAATTGGGTCATATAGACCTGGACGTAAACATCATACATATCCTCATTTAACGATTTTAACGCCGTTTCGGCGCGTAAAATGGTTTTAAACCATAACTACCAATCAAGACTTGTTACCTACTGATTTTATAAATCATTTTAAATATTTTTACAGTAAGTATTGGGTATGAACTTAGATTCCCAAATTAGCCTTCAAAACTATGTGTGAAATTACTGAAATGCCCCTACGGAGCATAGTTTGGTTTTAAACTATAACACACACATATGTTTGATATCATACTGATATTATATCTTAAATAAAATGTTTTCAAAGAATGTCTATGATCATAACATCAGATTGTACTCAAATTTCTTTTATACGTCGTAAAATGACCAAAACGCCCTTATGAGGCCTAATTTGATTTTTAAACCTTAACGGGCATACAAGTTGATATCCTACTGATATTTTAACCTGTTTAAAGTATATTGGCATATGGAACTTGTCCATGACTCATCAGGTTACTCGTTATCGCTTTTACGCGTACGATTAGGCTTACGTAACTAGTTTACGTAAGTTTACCGAAACGAGTTAAACCTTATCATTTTTACTTCAAAATCCAGAATGTATTTTGTTTACCCATATTATACAAGTCTTCATACTTGTTGGGTCTAAATTACATTCCAATCCGGTCATCGCTTAATCTAGCGTTTCGTACCGTAAATCCTTCTTTAAACTAACCGGTCAAAGTTTACAACTTAAATAAGACCCGTTAGTAATCTAATAGGTTAATAAAACCTTCGTTACAGATTAGGAGCCCCGGTAAAAGCTACTTGCACTAGTTTGATTAGATTATACGGCTGAGTAGACAAATCTCTCATTTTAAAGCTCAGGTAAATACTTTTAACTTATTTTCCCTTATACGGGCTTGGGATATGGTAAAATATATTACCACTTGGTCGGGTATGGAATCATTAATCGAATAGTGGTTAATTCATTGACATAACCCGTTTTAATCAATTTTGTTTGATAATATAAACATTGGGGGTTAATGCGTCCGTGTCCTGGATATCCTCGGCTCATTTAAATGCAAATGGCCATGACCTAAGCATGGGGTGTAGGCATACACCTGTCAGTTGCGGTATGGTTTCTATTCCCCAAGAAGGGAAGAATATATAGATAACTCCTTGTGAGTTTATATCAGTGGTGTGTCGGTTAATCATGTCTCGGCTTCTATCCCGGGCCCTAAATGTATGACATACATGTAAATCTGATACAAGATTATTTTTATATAATTGTCCCAAGTTATAAAAGATTTTATGCCTTGTGCATCCAAACCAATTTTATAAATGTTTTTCAAATGAGTCGGTTAATTGTATTTACCAGTGTAAACTGACGTATTTTCAAAAGACTAAGTGACAGGTACTACTCGTAATTGGCTGGGAGCTGCTTGGTGTCAATAATGGATCTTGCAAATCCTTAGGATGCCCTAAAGTCTGCTAAACTTCATTTTTACATTCTGTAACGATCCGCCTATGGATTTAATATTACCAGCTCGTATGTAATTATCATTTCAGTATTTTCTGACAATTGGGTTTGTAATAATATTTTATATTCCAAGACTTCCGCTGTGCTATTCTATGTATGTTTGACTATGACGATATCAATCTTACGTCACGATACTCCCCACCGGGCTGAGCTGTAAATATCGGGGTGTGATAGGTCGGTATCAGAGCCAACGTTTGAGTGAGTTAAACACTTGCCTTTAGTGTTTAATCTCAAATGACACAATAGCATATTCCTTAGACTTTCTGAGTCTAGACTTAACATAGGAATATTCTCATCCCTATTAAGTAAACATTGTTTTTGATTTTATGTGTTTTGAATATGTCGCCAAGCAAAGAAGCCGTTGATGGAAATTCTCCACGTCCGAAGCCAAGAAATGCCAAGCTTCATACCATGGCTAGGATAAGCGTGCGACCGGTTGGAGGAAAGACCTTTATGGACCTATTCCCAAAACCAAACCTATTTAAACTCTTAAACAGACTTCGGAGTACATGCCGGAGGTCCCTGAGGCTCCCATATTGATAATGACACCAGTAAATGCCAAAGATCGCTATTTCTTATCTTCAAGTTTTGGAATTCCAAACTTGGACTATGCTTGTCAAACTTCAATCCGTGATCCAATTTTAAATTTTCTAATCATTAAATCCTTGAATCCTACTTCTAGCAACAGGTCCTGAATTGGAATGTTTATTTTATTCACTGAGATCTTCAGTGTCACTACCGCGTATGGTAAACAAGGAAGGCATTAGAAGACCCCTCTTCCATTATATTTCATTTTCCTTAAGACCCTGTATGGGTATTTGATTACTGTAGTCTTTTGTGGACATATTATTTCATGATAGTCCCTGTGTGGACCTACCTCTTCTGATAAAACCTTGAATAGATGTTTTTCCATTGTAGTCCCTTCGTGGACATTATATCTCAACATAGTCCTTTTGTGGACATTATATTACAATAAAATCCCTTCGTGGACATTATATTTCCATATAGTCCTTTCATGGACATCGTGCATCAAAATAGTCTTTCATGGACTTTATACTCCATTATAGTCCTTACATGGACATGTTATTTCATTAAAATTCTTTTATAGACATGTTATTTCATTAAAGTCCCCTGTCGAATATAATAATTCATCATAATCCTTTTTAGGACATATCGTTTCACTATAATCCCAATGTTAACATAACTTATAGTCCCTATATGGACTTATATTTTCCTTTCCGTTCCCGCGTGGACTAGTATTACTTTAAAATCCCTATAAGGACCTATCTCTTCTGTATAGTCCCTGTGTAGACATTTGTTTATCATAATCCTTAATGGACATATTTTTCGACTTAAGTCCCTGAGAGGACATCTGTTCAACAAAGCCCTTTTGTGCGCATGCTGTACCAATATAGTCCTTTTATGGACATGTTATTTCATTAAAATCCCCTTTGGGGATGTGCTATTTCGAAATAGTCCTTTCGTGGACACAAGATTTCATTATAGTCCCTTAGTAGACATGATATTTCATTATAACCCTTAGTAGACATGACATTTCATTATAGTCCCTTCATGGGCAAATTGTTTCAACATAGTCCCTATGTGGACTTATAGTATTTTATAGTCCTTGTACGGACTCATATTTTTCCTTTTAGTCCTCTGCGGACAAATAAGATACTAAAAGTCATGATTAAGGCACTGTTGTAATTTTCCTAATGATTTTTGGGAAGCTTTGAAAATTTTATATAGGTATTCATATCGTCCTTTATCTAACAATTGTATCAATTTTATTCGAACTGTATCGGTCTGCTAAATAACTTCAAAAGATCTTCTTAATGGTATAACCTAGCCAATATGTCAATACAGACATGCTATGATGGTAAAACCCTCTTAAGACAATTAATCCTTGTTAACATCTGAGAACATATTAACACTCCTGGCAGTGTGACTTGAGAAACCACACCAGCCGTTAAGGTATTTGGACTATGTCCAAGCCTTAAAGCCTATATGATCGAATTAGATCATGGAAAGTATCATCAAAGTGATGATAAAAATATAAACATCTGCTAGTGATGAAGTGCCTACGGGCTAAACTTGTTGTCCTATAAGACAACGACAGTTGTGGTCTGCGACCCCTTGTCTAAAAATGTTGGACTATGTCCAAACTCATAGTCTAAAAGATCAATATGATCATGACTAATATCATCTGAAACGATGATCACATTATTTAGCATCCTTTAGTGATGTTTCGCCCACGGGCTATATACTATATTGTCCATTAGTGACATTGACAAATATGACCGTTATGGTTTACCGTCCAAGGTGATGGGCAATGCCCAAGCCTTATAGTCTATAAGATCGATAAGATCATGACTAATATCCTTAATTACAATAATTATATAAATATATGTATAAACATCCATTAGTGATGTCCAATGATTTGCCTATGTGGCAAAATAAATCGTCTTTCAAAAGCAATGACAGATGTAGCCTATGACTCTCTGCCCAAAGGTAAAGAACTATGTTCAAACCTTAAAATCCCTGATCAAATAAGATTACGGTTTATATATTTTAATGTCCATGTGACGAGCTTTCAAACTATCCAGAATCGTCAATATGACAAAACAGTTGTGATATTTTGATCCCCTGTCAAGAAGGGAAATGGACTCGGTCCAAACCCTAAATGCCATTGATGGTCCTTTTTGTGACCTAGGCTAAATGTAATTGATATACATTCAATATAACGTTCATTAGGTGTAACAACTCTCATTAAAAACACTATTTCTTAATTTAATTTTCCCAATAGGAAACCCTAATTGAGACCCGCAAGTAATATTGCATGACCCCTAAGATTTTCAGAACGATCGAAAATAGGATCAGGGCCCCTAAAACTCAAGGGGGGGGGGGGATATTCCCTAATTAGTATTATCCTCGCAGTTTGTTGTCAAATGCAAATTTCTTCGAACCGTCAACTCACCCAGGCTAGTTGGACACGAGGCTACCCTATGCTAAAAGTAACCCATCGCACCACGCGCGGGAACCATGTGTCCCTGGCGCGCCACGCGGGGGAACCAAAAACTCAGTATAAATGCAGGGCATTGGCACTTGAAATTTGGCTTTGGTTCGACGTAAAAACTCATTTCGTACATTGAGATATCGTCTGTTTACTTCAAAACACACACACACACAACATGAAATTCTGCTGCGATAACAGGGTAATAACTCGATCACTGCTACGATTTAATGTCCGATCGATAAAAAGCAATCCGATGGATGTTTAAGTGCTGCCCGTATTTGGGCTATACTTTGTCATTCGTCGTGAGGGTTTTGATCTCGTGAGTTGTCGTAAAAGTTGTATTAAGTTACTGACCTAGTTTTCATGTGCATTATTATTTGAATTAGGTTAACCAGGCAAAAATCATTAGGCTAAACGCTGCCCGTTTAAATCTGCAATGTGAGTCATTCTCTTTTTATCAAATTGCTTTACAAAACCCTAAATGTTTTCCAGTTATAAATACAGGGATTAAGTCTTTGTAATCTTCAATTACTGTCGGTATGTGGGGTTTTGTATACATTACTTGATACCCGTCACCATAGGACAACGAGTTAGCTAATGGGTGATCTGACCATAGTCACAGATACAGTCGAGTGACAAATACCGATTTGGGGTAATTGGTTGATAAAAACAATGTAATCACCCTTAATACTGTATATTATAACAATGTGTCGTTTTGTGCAACTTGAGTGACTCGCCAGTATTTCCCTGCTGATAAAACCTTTTTAAAACATGTTTCAAGTGAATTACTGTGATCCAGGAAAAAGTGCCGTGTAGCACTACAAGCTTGAGGAAGTGGTCCCATAAAAATAAAGAAACATGTTTTTGTAAAAACAGGGATTTTCCAGTGAAATCACCTTTATTGTAAATTATGGGTGTTATCCCCAATTTGTGAAATAAAATAAATTGGGTATTTTCAAGTTTTAAACGATCCTGTTAAAATTCCGCTGCCAACATAATAATTACCACGAGTTTCTGTCCCGCGGCTCCTGGAACGGGTAAAACCGGGCCGGGGGCCGTGACAGAAAAATGTGGTATCAGAGCCACTGGTTTAAGCCAATTAAGTATTTAGAAATACTTAATTTTTCTGATTGCCATTATGTGATTATGTGAAAATGCAATTTACAATGTTTTAACTTAGAATTTTGTGTGTTTCTTCATGTATGCTAACAGCATGAATGAACTATCCGAAGCACTTCAAAACTTTACTATCCATACCACATATATGGATACCACCGATACCTTCACTGGCTATCAGGCTGATACTGAAGAGCCAATGGTATTCGAAGCCCAACTTCAGGAGAAACGAAAGCCGAAAAAGAGAAGAAGATTCGTGGGCTGGAGGCGTGTGCGTAGGAAGAAACCAGCAACACGGAAAGTTGTAAAGACTGAGGATCCAAATGATAAAGGCAAAGGAAAGGAGATCGGGGAAAGTTCCAGGCAAGACCAGGAAATGCCATCATGGGAGGAGCTGGATCGTAAACTGGTACTTAGTGACCTCATCGGACCTGCCGATGAAAACCTCTTTAATTACCCAGTGGAAGCACAACTTCCAGTTAATCTGGAACCTGCCATTCCATATCCCCTTGTTAACCCTCGACCCCTACCAGAAGGACTAGAAGAATGGTGGACAACTGACTGACAATTTCAGAACCTTTTGAATAACCCTAATACCTTTTTCCCCCAGTTTGACCCCGAGCCTCCACTACACCCACCTATGAGCTCAGAAAACTTGGCTGAACTCCGCCACTATGGCGAGGAGCTGGTGGACGCCGGGAATAGAATCCGAGATGTGGGGGAGAGGATATCATGGAAGTACGACGAGAGGGAACGTCGTTTCTGAGATGCTAGCTGACGGTGGTGGTGTGACTGTGTGGTTGTGATTATATAATAATAAAATAATAATAATAAAAATATAATTATGTAAAATAACTAAAAAATAAAACTTTGTAACATATCTGGTAATGTACGGATGCCTATTAAAATATATAAAGTATGGAAGTCGAAAAATCGAAAATTTTGGATATACGTGTTGACGTGATTATGTGCGATTGTTTATTATGCTTGATTGTTATTTATTTTGTGCTAATAAGTAATATATATTAATTACCAGATGGAACACGCTGGTAATGAACCAGTTAACAAGGGTAACCAATCCGAGCAAAACAATGAGGACCATTTTCTGAATAGGCAAGATATAGAAAACATCGTGCCCAGGGAATAGCCAATGCTATTCCAGCAATTCTTGCTGCTGCCCGAAATCCAGTTGAACCTCAACCAATTATTCCTAGCAAACGTACTTATGAAGACAACTTCAGTAATAGCATAAATGGAGGCGGCAACATTAATAATAATGATAATGATGTAGTGCAAGCCCCAATCCTTAAAATAATGAAACTGCAACGCTTGGTTGCACTTATAAGGAATTTCTTGCCTGTAAACCCATCGAATTTGCAGGCAATGAAGGGGCAACTGTAGCACTGCGTTGGTTAGAGAAAACCAAAGCAGTAATTAAAATAAGTAAATGTGCCGAGGAGGACAAAGTCATGTATGCTTTTCACCTATTCAAGGAAGAAGCATTAGAATGGTGGAATACGGTGTTGCATGCCAAGGGAAGCGACCTAGCTTATGCCATGAATTGGGAAGAGTTTAAGCGATTGGTGGAAAGAAAGTTCTACCCAGAATATGAAAAAGAACAAATGGCGAACAAGTTCCTGAGCCACCGAATGGTGGATGTTGATTGTCGAGGGTATACTTCGAAGTTTTTCGAATATGCTCGAATTGTGCCTACTTTGGCTTCACCAGAACCGACATTTATCGCTACATTTGGGGTTTAATTAGCGAGATTCGTGATATTGTCAAAGCTGCGAGACCCCGCACATTCGATGATGCGGTGGAATTAGCCATCACTTTGACTGATGGACTGGTACGTACACGAGAAGAAAATAGGAAGAAGGAATTGGCTCAGAAAATTACCCAAGGATTTCGTGTGGGTAATAATGGCAATTTCAAGAGAAAGGGAACTGGATCATCTTCCACTCCGACGTTCTACAGGAACTGTAAAAAGAAACATTTTGGAAAATGTAATGAAACCTGCAACTTCTGCAAAGCTATAGGACATTGTGAAGAAGATTGCAGAAGGAAAACAAGGATCTGCTTCAACTGTGGAGAAGCTGGGCATTTTAGACCAGAATGCCCTAAATTGGTTAAACCAGCAGATAACAAGGCCAAACCTGCTGAAGGGATTAACAAGAAGAACGCAAGAGCCTTCCAATTGACCACGTAGGATGATGAACTGATTCCTGACGTAATAGCTGGTACGTTCTTAGTTCATGACGTTTGTGCGAAAGTATTATTTGACTCTGGTGCAAACCAAAGTTTTATAAATACTTCATTTTGCCAAGCTCTTAAGCTACCCTTAACCAAAATTAGGCAAATTTATACAGTAGAATCGGCAGACGGGAATTCTGTTAACATAGATACGGTTTTGCAAAAAGAAAATATAGAACTTTCAGGTCATAAATTTTCTGCAAACCTCTTACCTATGAATTTAGCTGGATTCGATGTCGTATTAGGAATGGATTGGTTAGTAGCCAACCATGCTTGAATCCTTTGTGATAAAAATTCCATAGAAATCCGTGCACCCACAGGAGAAGTAATTATGATTACAGGGGATAAGCCGCGTAAATCAATGAAGTTCATTTCTGTAATGAAAGTTGCTAGTTATGAACGAAAGCAAGGAATAGTGTATATGATTTCGGTAATCATTAGCACTAAGGGTAAGGAACTTAAGGAAATTCCTGTAGTATCAGAATACTCGGATGTATTCCCAGAAGAATTACCAGGATTACCACCAGATAGGGAAGTAGAATTTAGTATTCATTTGATTCCTGGAACTACACCCGTAGCAAAGGCACCCTACCGATTAGCACCCACTGAAATGTTAGAACTGAAAAAGCAATTAGATGAATTATTAAGCAAAGGATTTATACAACCTAGTTCATCCCCGTGGGGAGCTCCAGTGTTGTTTGTAAAGAAGAAAGATGGTTCTATGTGAATGTGTATTGATTATAGGGAATTGAATAAGGTTACAATTAAGAATCGATACACATTACCTAGGATTGATGATCTTTTCGATCAACTTCAAGGAGCTAGATATTTCTCTAAGATAGATTTACGCTCCGGATATCATCAGTTGAAGGTACAAGAAGAAGACATACCTAAAACCACTTTTCGAACTAGGTATGGTCACTACGAGTTTACAGTCATGCCCTTTGGATTAACAAATGCTCCGGTAGCATTTATGGATATGATGAATAGAATCTGTAAACCGTACTTAGATAAATTTGTAATTGTCTTCATCGACGATATACTTATTTATTCCAAAAACCAGGAAGAGCATTGTGAGCATCTGCATACACTCTTAACTTTGTTAAGAAAAGAGAAACTTTATGCCAAATTCTCGAAGTGTGAATTTTGGCTACAAGAGGTATAATTTTTAGGACATATGGTGAATCACGAAGGTATTCACGTAGATCCCTCCAAGATAGAAGCGATCACCAAATGGAAGGTCCCACAATCAGCTACAGAAGTTAGAAGTTTTCTAGGATTAGCTGGATACTATAGGCTTTATTAAGGATTTCTCTAAGATAGTTGTGCCATTACCTAAGCTAACCTGTAAAACAGTTAAGTTGGAATGGGGACCTAAGCAAGAACAAGCCTTTAGGATTTTAAAACAAAGGTTAACAAACACCCCAATTCTTGCCTTACCAGAAGGGACAGTAGATTTTGAAGTTTACTGTGATGCTTCTAAGCTAGGATTAGGGTGTGTACTAATGCAACGCAAAAAGGTAATTGTGTATGCCTCAAGGCAATTGAAAAAGCACGAGGAAAATTATACGACTCACGACTTAGAATTAGGAGCAATAATTTTTGCCCTTAAGATTTGGAGACACTACCTGTATGGAAGTAAGTTTACTGTCTATACAGATCATAAGAGTTTAAGATACATATTTGGGCAAAAAGAATTGAACATGAGACAACGAAGATGTATGGAGATTCTAAGTGACTACGACTGTGATATTCAATATCACGAAGGAAAGGCAAATGTAGTAGCGAATCCCTTAAGTCGTAAGTATCATGAAAAACAAAAGTGAGTTCGTGCTCTTAGATTAGGTTTACAATTAGACTTAATGGAACAATTAAAGAATGTTCAGGAAGCAATAATCAAGGATGATGCTGAAGGAATGAAAGGAAGAATAAAGGAATTAGAGCAAGGAGCTGATGGAATTCAGAGATTCCACAAAAGAAGAATTTGGGTACCTAAACAAGGAAATTTAAGAAATAAGATTTTAGAAGAAACCCATAAATCTAGGTATACCATGCATCCTGGAAATAATAAAATGTACCAAGATTTAAGAAATAACTTCTGGTGGATAGGAATGAAAAAGGATATAGCTAGATATGTATCTATGTGTCTAACTTGCTCACAAGTTAAGGCAGAACACTAGAAACCCTCAGGTCTACTGCAACAATTAGAAATGCCTGTTTGGAAATGAGAACTAATAACTATGGATTTTGTTACTAAGTTACCCAAAACCAGAAAAGGTAACGACGCAATTTGGGTAATTGTGGATCGATTAACCAAATCAGCTCACTTTCTACCCATAAAGGAAACCTTTAGCATGGAAAGGTTGGCAAAATTGTATGTAGATGAAGTAGTATCCTTACATAGAGTCCCACTCTCTATTGTATCGGATAGAGATAGTCGTTTCACTTCACATTTCTGGACAAGTTTCCAAGAAGCCATGGGGACACGATTAAATTTAAGTACAGCTTATCATCCCCAAATAGACGGACAAAGTGAAAGGACGATTCAAACCCTAGAAGACATGCTTAGGGCATGTGTAATAGATTTTGGTGGAAACTGGGATGACCACCTACCCTTGATTGAATTTTCCTATAACAATAGTTACCATGCCAGCATTGAAGCTGCCCCATTTGAAGCACTGTATGGACGAAAGTGCAGAACTCCAGTTTGTTGGGCAGAAATAGAAGAAAGCCAATTATCAGGTCCCGAAATTGTACAAGAAACTACCGACAAGATCACTCAAATCAAGGAAAGACTAAAGACGGCTCGAGATCGCCAGAAGAGTTATGCAGACAATAGACGCAAGCCGCTAGAATTTCAAGTCGGAGATAAGGTACTCTTGAAAGTTTCTCCTTGGAAAGGAGTAGTTCGGTTTGGTAAGAAAGGGAAACTAAGTCCAAGGTACGTAGGACCATTCCCAATAATCCAGCGTATAGGACCAGTTGCCTATCGATTACAGCTACCAGAAGGGCTAGCCGGGGTACATGACGTATTTCATGTATCCAACCTCAAGAAATGTCTATCTGATGAATCCCTGGTAGTACCTCTTCAAGATGTAGAGGTAAATGAAAAGTTAAAATTTGTTGAGAAGCCACTACAGATAGAAGACAGAAAGGTAAAGTTTCTCAAGCACAAAAGACTAGTACTGGTCAAAATCAAGTGGGATTCGAAGAGAGGACCTGAGTACACTTGGGAGCTGGAATCAGGGATGAAGCGAAAATATCCCTACCTGTTCCAGTAAATCTCGAGGACGAGATTTTTATAAGGTGGGGAGGATGTAACAACTCTCATTAAAAACACTATTTCTTATTTTACTTTGACCAATAGGAAACCCTAATTGAGACCCCCAAGTAATATTGCATGACCCCTAAGATTTTCAGAACGATCGAAAATAGGATCAGGGCCCTTAAAACTCAAGGGGGGGGGGGGGGGGTATTCCCTAATTAGTATTATCCTCGCAGTTTGTTGTCAAATGCAAATTTCTTTGAACCGTCAACTCACCCAGGCTAGTTGGACACGAGGCTACCCTATGCTAAATGTAACCCGTCGCGCCACGTGCGGGAACCATGTGTCCCTGGCGCGCCACGCGGGGGAACCAAAAACTCAGTATAAATGCAGGGCATTGGCACTTGAAATTTGGCGTTGGTTCGACGTAAAAACTCGTTTCGTACATTGAGATATCGTCTGTTTACTTCAAAACACAAACACAACACGAAATTCTGCCGCGATAACAGGGTAATAACTCGATCACTGCTACGATTTAATGTTCGATCGATAAAAACCAATCCGATGGATGTTTAAGTGCTGCCCATATTTGGGCTATACTTTGTCATTCGTCGTGAGGGTTTTGATCTCGTGAGTTGTCGTAAAAGTTGTATTAAGTTACTGACCTAGTTTTCGTGTGCATTATTATTTGAATTAGGTTAACCAGGAAAAAATATTAGGCTAAACGCTGCCCGTTTAAATATGCAATGTGAGTCATTCTCTTTTTATCAAATTGCTTTACAAAACCCTAAATGTTTTCCAGTTATAACTACAGGGATTAAGTCTTTGTAATCTTCAATTACTGCCGGTATGTGGGGTTTTGTATACATTACTTGATACCCGTCACCATTGGATAACGAGTTAGCCAATGGGTGATCTGACCATAGTCACAGATACAGTCGAGTGACAAATACCGATTTGGGGTAATTGGTTGATAAAAACAATGTAATCACCCTTAATACTGTATATTATAACAATGTGTCGTTTTGTGCAACTTAAGTGACTCGCCAGTATTTCCCTACTGATAAAACCTTTTTAAAACATGTTTCAGGTGATCTGCTGTGATCCAGGAAAAAGTGTCGTGTAGCACTACAAGCTTGAGGAAGTGGCTCCATAAAAATAAAGAAACATGTTTTTGTAAAAACAGGGATTTTCCAGTGAAATCACCTTTATTGTAAATTATGGGTGTTATCCCCAATTTGTGAAATAAAATAAATTAGGTATTTTCAAGTTTTAAATGATCCTGTTAAAATTCCGCTGCCAACATAATAATTACCACGGGTTTCTGTCCCGCGGCTCCTGGAACGGGTAAAACCGGGTCGGGGGCCGTGACATTAGGAATGTTCATAACCTATTAGCCTATATGGTTTAATGATACCATGGCGAATGTATATTAGGTTGTCAGGATAATGACTAGCTGTTGTAATGCAACTAAGCAAATGTTTAAAATGTGGTTCAGTACCAAGCTTCGAGTATGGCAAACTTGGATGAGACAAATAATAGTCGCAATACTAATGATGCGACAAACGCTAACAATGAAACAAATGTGAACCTCAATGTTAAACGGAGTTAATCTCCAAGCTATGATTGACGCAGTTGTTAGAAAGGCTATGAGAAAGGTCATGAAAAAAAAGTTCAAAGAGCCGAATGCTACTTGCTCTAAATCACATTCCTCTGCTCATGAGAAGAGCTTTGTTCATACTTCGAATGCGAAGAATAAACCAAATAAGATGATATATAGCGAGGAGCCCCGTTCCTCTAAAGGATGTACTTAAAAGCACTTTGTCTCTTGCAAGTCAAGAGACTTCAATGGCGAAAAGGGGCCATTGATTGCATGACATTGTTGGATGAAATAGAAACCATTATGTGTATCAACGGTTGTGCTGGGAAGGACATTGTGAGGTATGTATCACAGTCATTCAATGGCAATGCCCTTAGTTAGTGAGGACATTAATAAAGTCCACAGGAAAGATACCCTTATACAATATGGGATGGTCCAAGTTTATGGACCTTATAAGAAAAATCTGTTGTCTGCAACACGGAATGGAAAAGGTGGAATAAGATTTTTTTGACTCTCACCATGAAGGATCTAGACTGTCGACAGTATGTTACAGACTTTAATTCATTGTCTGGGATAGTTCCCTATTCGTTTAACCAGAATATAAGCGTAATGCACTATATATTGGTGGTTTAGCATCAGAAATAAATGGGCATATTAAGGCTTCAAAGCCTGCTTCTTATAAATCCACTATGGATCTATCTCAGCCACTCACATTAGATGGGTTAAGAAGTAAATCAGTCAAAACTGAGACTGCCGGAAAAAGGAATAGGGAAGAGGATAACTCCCAGAAATCTAAGAAAAAGGGCAAGTTAGGATTTAATAAGAACCACCAAAAGTCCAATAAGAAGCCTGTATGCAAGACCTGCAATAAAAGGCACTGGGACAGTGTCAAGCAGACCTAAGGTCAAAGCAGTGTGGCATCTGCAAAAGAACTGGTCACCAGTCCCATGAATGCAGAAGCATAATGAATGCAGTTTGTTTCGGCTGTGGCGAGAAAGGCCACACCAGGACCAACTTCCCTAAAACTGTCCATGAAGGTATAGCTAAGTATAGAAGGACTAAGAATGGAAGCGCCTAAACTCCCCTGATGAATTCCTGAGGCAGTTCATATCAATCATAACACCAGGTACATCCCTTATCATGAATCAATGATATTATTGCTAAGAGTTCTGTTTTGATTCAGGTACTAATAAGTCTTTCATAGATCATAAGCTTAGCAAACTTTCAAAATTCCCCATAAGAACTCCAGATATTAAGTATAAGGTAGAACTTACCAACGAAAATCATAGTAACCATTTCCTCTATTCTTGTCGAAAAATCCTCATTCATAAAATCTAGAATACTCTTTCTCCAAGATAGAGTACGACAATATATGTTATTTTATTTTATTATCTCATTGATTTCTATCAACTGTGAATGCTAGATTGTATGATAAAAAGCACCATATGAGGATTGGTGTATCTTAGTGCGTCTCATAGATTGCTTCCATGCCTGATCAGTATGGAGGTTTAATGCATGGAACCACTGAGATATCCTAATGGTCATATTGTACTCAAGTCAGCTAATGGTATTCAAAGAAGATATCCAGTATAGAAATGTCCAAGTAAGTGTCACTAAATAAGGCATCCATGCGTTCATAAAGAAAATGTGTCATTTATATGACACGGGTATTGATAGATGAACTAAAGCCTGAGATTTAGAATATCTCTGTCACCTCTGTGTATCTTGATTTGTCTTCTCCCAAGAACTACCATGTTTACCTCCTGAGAGGCAAGTAGAGTTAGGATTAACATTCCACCTATGGCTGCATTTATTGTAAAAGCTCCATATCGGTTAGTACCAACAGTAATGGAAGGATTGAAACCCCAATCAAATGATTTTTAAGATAAAGGTTCATAAAGCCTAATTCATAATTCTGAGAGCTCCGGTATTATTAATTAAACCCTAATGAAGTCAAATGTTGACTATAAAGGACTAATTTTGCGAAAAATCAAAAAAATTGAATGTGAAAGGACTGAAAGTGTCAACATGCTTAAACTAAGCCTCTGAATAACCTTACACGACATTCGTAATCACAGATGAGCCACTTGTTGATCGAGAGGAGCCGTTTACGCAATTAATTGAAAGTTTACGCGATGAAGGGTTAAAAGCGTCAACATGTTAATTCTTACCTCTGAGTGACCTTTTAACAAACCGAGAGCTTCATAATGTTTGATCATACTCTCAGGAATGTCTAATATTGGCCATCTAAGGCTTTTATGCCAATAAGTGATGTTACGCGCAAGTTTGCGAGTTAAAGGGGTTAAAAGCGTCAACATGTTTAATTATACCTCTGAATGACCTTTTAACGAACCCGAAGTATTATGATGTATAATCATACTCTCGAGAATGCTTGATATGGATTGCACAGGGCTTTGATGCTATTAAACGATAATACGCGCAAGTTTGCGCGTTAGAGGGACCAAAAGCGTCAACGTCTATAACTACACATTTGAATGACCATTTAAGTGAACTGGAGCAGCATAATGTCTGATCATGCACTCTGGGATGCCTAATATGGGCCATGAAAGGCTTTGATATCGTTAAACGATATTATGCACGACTTCGTGCGACAAAGGGACTAACAGCGACAACAAGCGAAACTACGCCTTTGAGGGGCCGTTTGAAAGAAACAGAAACTTCGTAATGATCAGTTAAACTCCCGAGTGTTCCTAAGGTTGGATGTATGAGGTTTCATAACTGATATTAACATTAAACATATGAATCAAGAACATAAGGTACCTAATATGTCAAAAATGAAACTTAATTTAAGCATAAAAATGACAATGACCAAAACAACACATCTGCCAAACTTTTAAATGCGCTAGACTCCGGTCGCGGGCCGCGACCACCAGGCCTGATGCCTTCGCGGGCCGCCAGCGAGACAAACAGCAGCAACAGTTGCTGATTTTCTTGATTTTGTTTGTTTTTCTCTTCTTGTTTTT
>JARYGA010056739.1:6830000-6840000 GCA_030545235.1 Helianthus tuberosus | reverse complement strand
ATATAAACTCTCACTCTCTTTCTCTCTCTTAATCTGAAACTCTCTCCCTCTCTCTCTTCTCTCTCTCTAACAACAGGCTGGCCACCGTCTCCACCATCTCCACCACCGTCTACCACCACTGTGAACACCACCACCCCACCACCAATTCGCCCCTCTCTGGAACCCCACAAAAATTCAGACCATTCTATCCACAAAAAACCCAACCCTTCCTCATTCTATCCCTCTTTCTCATCTCTACATATCTTTCTCCACCACCACCTCTGCCCCCCCACCCATCATAACTGCTGCCTGCGACCCCCACAACCATCGCCATCCGCATCTCTCCATAACCACCGCCACCACCACTACAGTGATTGAACACCTAATAACACCACCACCACTACAGTGATTGAACATTGATGGCTTGGCAAAGACATTCATTTCGAAGAAATCAGAAGAGATCCGAATCATTTCAAAGAAATCAGAGGTTGATTGTGGAAATCCGACCCTTGATCACTTTGCAGTGACGGTGGTGAGAGAGTAGTGGAGGATGGTGGTGGCAGTGGAGAGAAGAAAAGGAATCTCGACGGTGGCAGGTGATTTTGTTTGTTGAGTTGATTTGGGGATGTTTGGTTGTTGGGTTGGGGATTTTGTTTGTTGATTTGGAGATTTCTGGGTTCTTGAGTTGATTTGGGGATTTTGTTTGTTGATTATTGGTTGTGGGGTTGTAGATGATAAAGGGCTAACCACGGTGGCAGGTGATGTGGAATGGTGGTGGTGTTTAATTTGATTTGTTATGAAATGAGTTTTCGAATTGACTCGTTTAGATGGTGATGGTTGTAAAAAGGAGGTGGTGGTGGTGCTCTGTGGGTTAGAGAAAGAGGGTGTAGGTGGCTGGTGGCGATGTCGAAAGCACTGGAGGGTGGTGGCTGAAGGTGGGTTATTGGTTGTGGCTGGAAGGTTATTGGTGGTTATTGTTGCAGGGTTTTTAGAGAGAGAGAGAGTGGAGATGCGTGTGATATATATAGAGAGAGAATTTTGTTAATTAGGTTTTTTTATTTATATTTTATTCTTTAATTATTTTACACATTTAGTCCCTTGATATAAGTTATTTACTCAATAATCCCTGAAGAAGTAAAATGACAAGTATACCTTCATGTGCAAGGCACATGACCATATTTAACAAAAAAATCTGACTGAGTTAGGGCTAAAGGACATAACGTGCAGCATTTTGAAACATTAAGGATAAAACTCGTCAAATTTAAAGATAAAGGACACCGCCTGCAATTTGATACAAACATAAAGGACAAAACTTGCAATTCACTCTTATAAAAAAGGAATTCAATTAGATTTTCTGTGACTTTTGATTCTTTATACAATTAGATCTTATGTCAACAAAGAAAACCCCATTCCTCTAATTTTGACTTGGATTCCGATAAACAAATTACTTGTTTGCTCAAAAAAATTGAAATTAATGTTTTAATTTTGATTCAAAGGAAAGAAAGTGTGGAATTGAAATAACTCGCTCAGAATGCTTTTTAAAGGATTACCATCTGTGAGATACCACTCTGGAAGAGCTAGAATTATAACCTTGTGTCAGGACGTACGGGCTAAAGGACAGTCTCAGGTAGACAGTTTCTATGGGGCATAGGCCTCCCAAAAGGTAACGGAGGCGTGCAAAGGTTTCCTCGGGCCGGACGGAGATTGGCCCTCGAGTGCAAAGGCAGAAGGGAGTTTGACTGCAAGACCCACCTGTCGAGCAGGGACGAAAGTCGGCCTTAGTGATCCGACGGTGCCGAGTGGAAGGGCCGTCGCTCAACGGATAAAAGTTATTCTAGGGATAACATGCTGATCTTCCCCAAGAGCTCACATCGACGGGAAGGTTTGGCACCTCGATGTCGGCTCTTCACCACCTGGGGCTGTAGTATGTTCCAAGGGTTGGGCTGTTTCCCATTAAAGCGGTACGTGAGCTGGGTTCAGAATGTCGTGAGACAGTTCGGTCCATATCCGGTGTGGGCGTTAGAGCATTGAGAGGACCTTTCCCTAGTACGAGAGGACTGGGAAGGACGCACCTCTGGTGTATGAGTTACAGTGCCCACGGTAAACGCTGGGTAGCCAAGTGCGGAGCGGATAACTACTGAAAGCATTTAAGTAGTAAGCCCACCCCAAGATGAGTGCTCTCCTATTCCAACTTCCCCAGATCCTCCGGCAGCACAGCCGAGACAGCGACGGGTTCTCTGCCCGTGCGCGGATGGAGCGACAGAAGTAGGACAGAGGACTTATCGTGATGCCCGCGGAGCAATTTACGATGTCTCCGTCGTTGACGTTCGTCAAGCAGGCCACGTGGATTGGCCAGGGTCTTCTTCGGCAAATGAGACCTCGAATGACGGCTACCTTTTTCTAACCATCACATCAAATCCAAGAAAATTGCTTGTCTTCATTTCAATATCCACTACCATCATTACGTTATCCTACATCAAATCCAAGAAAATTGCCTGTCTTCATTTCAATAGTATACGTGGTTTTTATTTTTTATTTTTAAGCTTAATATATAACTATAATTGAGAATCTTCAATAGTATACGTTGTTTAGTGGTTTTGATGTCGGGGCGAGAGGGAGCTGCTTTGAGGAGGCGACACCCACTAGTTTTGCCCGGGTCAAACTCTCCCCAAAGCCGTTGGTGAAAGACCTGCATGTAGCCGAGCCCTTCTCACCTAACTGCTTTGGGGAGATTTTGACCCGGTCAAAACTAGTGGGTGTCGCCTCCTCGAAGTAGCTCCCTCTCGCCCCGACATCAAAACCACTAAACCACGTATACTATTGATGATTCTCAATTATAGTTATATATTAAGCTTAAAAATAAAAATAAAAAATAAAAACCACGTATACTATTGAAATGAAGACAAGCAATTTTCTTGGATTTGATGTGATGGTTAGAAAAAGATAGCCGTCATTCTCCAAATTATATTCAACCATCACATCAAATCCAAGAAAATTGCTTGTTTTCATTTCAATATCCACTACCATCATTACATTATCTGTGACAACCCGAAATTTCAATAGTTCTGGTATTGATTCCTGTTCACATCTTATACGTTGGTGTAGCCTGTGCGTACGTAATTAATCAGTAAATTAATCATTGAGTGTGTTGATTTTTACTTGAATTAGTGATGGGTTTAATTGTTTAAATGTGAATTAGTTATGAGCCTAATTGTTAATATGTGAACGATATAAGTTGGCATACGTTATACTATTGGATCACACAAACACTCCGGGTCGCACATTCCGTCACCACTGCACACTCCCTTGCCCGTGGGGTGTTTGGGCTAGGCCCAGAATCTCTCGTAATAAGGCTCCGCCGCACGACTCAAGCAAAGCCCAAAAGCTTGGCCCGAATCACCTCCTTTACGCGTACAAAGGCATGAGTGGTGTGCATTGTATTAAGGGTTTGGTTGATGATCAAAACAGTTTATTAGTTTATGAATTTTATGAGTAAATGTTAGGGTAGTTAACACGTTAAATGTTTTTAATAAAATCCAAGTTGCACTCGTTCTCTTATGTGGCCGCACACCTCTTCACTTCTAGGTGGTGCTGGCCCAGTCTACACGAGCCCAAGTCAGGCCCAATCCACCACATACTCTTTGGTTACATGGTTCTCATGGGGGGCGGCTACTCATAATTCTTGCAACACACACAAAATTACAAACCCTAGCTCTCTTCTTTCTCTCTTGATCGATAGCAGGCTCTCCCACTCATCGAGACCCCTTCATTGTGTAGCACCACTCTTCTCATCCAAGCTATCAAGAGAACTTTACACCCCTCGGTTAGTATGAGCAGAATTGTTTTAATTTCGTTTGATTATGTTCGGCTATGTGCGAATGGTCATGAGTTATAACGATGATCATGGATCATGTATATCTAGGGTTGCTAGAACCATAATTCAGTGTAATAAGGATCGTACGAATGTTAAGGATCGTATGGATGTTGGTTGTTAACTAAGACTCTACATGAGGATGATAAATCGATGATTTCATGTGATCTGATCTGAATGTGTTAATTATACTCTTTGTTATGATACGGCTGTGAACGCTTGTGTAATGCTATCAATATTACATATGGTTTGTGAGAACTATGATTATGATTGCGACTGGATTAAATGATGAAAGTAACGTAAGGTGATTAACGGGTATAAGGATCTAGAGGTTACTATGATCAGACCATAATTTCGAGTAGAATGACAATAGTCACTTGTTGGAAAAATAATAATTATTTGATCTAAGTTGATTAGCAATGGTAATCGCATAAACTGTTAATTTGATTCTAAAAGATATCATGCTGATATATCCATATTGAAAACTGATTTAATGATAGTTGTTGATTGCGGAAAATATGGACATGTAACAAATCAAATGATGTAAACCGGTTAACCATGAATCAAGGAAAAACGTAACCGGCATAGCCATAGTCGCACAGTTTTGTTGGGTCGCACAACCTTACGTGCACGCTATGATGGAATGCTCACACACTAATAAGGAGTCGCACACTCCTACCTTGATTTCACACTAGGATCTGGGCCATACGTGTAGAAATTGTAAATTGGGCCACACACTCTTGAAGTGGGCCAATAACTTGATTGAATTGCATACTCATGTGAGTGATGAATTAACTGCTAAATGCTAACGTGAAACATGAACTCATGATGTGAACTGGTATGTTATCCGGATACTTGCTAGGTGATGGCCATGACCGTTATGTACATGATTAATTGTTATGAGCAGTGCCATGTGTATTTTTGGTACGCTATTGATATAATGTATGCAACGTATATATGCTCTACGTGTTCACGAAACTGACTGTGTTTGGTAACCACGGTAGGGTTTGGTTGACCAACTTGGAATGGGTAATGTAATGTAGCATACCGAGCAATCTAAGGTGAGTTCATATCTCTTGAGCATGCGTCCCGGTGGTTGGGACAGTCAGGGGGTATCCCGGGGAGAGATAAGTCTTTTGGGTAAAACCGGGAATGTTGGATAATATACTCTTCCTATCACCTTTAAAGTCCCTCCGTACTGTTTGGTTACCTGGGAGGTAACATGGTATTAGTTAGTAGCGCTACTTAGGTTTGGAAACCTCACCCCGTACTGGGAGGACGGGTGTTGAACTAATGACCTAGTCATGACCAATGCTTTGATAGGAGCATTGGAGAAAGGGCAAAATAAACAGAAGCCGTCTTGTATTCAGGGTATTATCAACATTACTTTCGGATTTAAATTCAATGGATTAACTAAACACTCGGTAACCAACGTTTTCGTAAAACTATGGACTCACCAGCGTTGTCTGATACACTTGTTGCATGCTCGCAGGTCGTTAGATTTCTTGGATTTGGAACTTGCTGTTTGGAGTAGCTGGAGTGGTCATGGGTCATACTGATTTGATACACATGATAGGTTTATTGATGATATACATTTGTTTTGAAACAGTTAAACTATTATTTACTTAATGCCTCCGCTGAACTTGTTGGATTTTATTAAACTAATTGCGGGTACATTTTATTAATAATTGGCAATTTCATTTTTAAACTTGTTATGAGTTCAACATAATTAGTGGCTCGTTATTGTTTTGTCACACGCTTAGCGGGGTTTTCATAGGTGGTATTTTGGGGGTGTGACAGTTTGGTATCAGAGCCACTGGTTATAGTGAACTTGGTTTTAAAACGTTTTTATAAAACCAGACTATAACCGAACAGTTCCGAAATCGACCATGACACTCAGCTCCAGATTGCAAGGTTCGTCTCTCGTTTACTTATTGCATAGCATGACTAGTGAACCCTTACGTAAGAAACTGCATGGGATTGCACGTTTAGCACAACAGTATGAATTCCTTACTTGCATGTGATATGTGATTGGTAGTGTGGTGTTTCCTTAGACATTCATGACTTGCGTTTTGTGATATTCTTTGTTTGACATCTGAGTTTGAGGAACCATTTGGCATGAGTTAGGAGGAACTGAGATGAACATGCAAATCACAATATTATTGTGGGTGCACACATAATAATAATGTGGAGTGCAT
The DNA here is from genome assembly GCA_030545235.1 of Helianthus tuberosus. Lineage (NCBI taxonomy): Eukaryota > Viridiplantae > Streptophyta > Magnoliopsida > Asterales > Asteraceae > Helianthus > Helianthus tuberosus. The sequence goes on along the minus strand of JARYGA010056739.1, from coordinate 6,833,952 downwards.
GTGAGTCCCAGTGAGGCTTAACAAGTGAAAAAGGGGTTCTGCTCTGTTATTTGATCAATGTGAAACGTAACAAATTTATAGGAGTCATAGTGGTGATTGTTTCTTACTCGAACATGATCTTTTCATTTCCCTCTGAAACCTTTCGAATCTTGATGCTATCTAGAATTACCTGAACACCCATCTGAACGCTTAACTAACTGTGTAGAATGTTAGGTGCTTGTACAAACGTATCTGTGTTGGATGTTGCAGCGTCGAATGATTGGTCCATACCTTTCTCACCCTTCTTCGTTTGCTGGAACTTAACGTATTGACGTCTTAGACCCTGAAGTGCGATCACTTCTGCACCGCTCTAGAAACATATCGTGTATTACTCAGTCAACTCACAAGAACGATGGAGAAGAGGGTGAGTGTAGTGCCTTACCAACCTTAGTATTTAGACGACCCTGATTACCAGCAACGAACATCGGCAAAATTGACTTCAATCGAATCCTTAACCCAAGTCAGCGAATCATGGGAGTTAACTTTTACGAATCAATCGGGACACAAGCGATGACAATTGACTATAGTGTGAAATATGTAATTGAAAGCACAATGGGTAGCGCCTTAGGACGTGACATGGAAGGTGACAGGATGGATCTTGTCGGTGAAGGATCGCAGGGCTCCGTTTTAAGCAACGACGTTAGAGGCAGCAGTCACAGCAACATCAAGGTACTCGTAATCATAGCCTACAGTATGGAAATGAAGATGCCTACGGCATGGAATAGTCGTTGTCAGATCAAGACGACAACAACCAAGGGAACGACGGCAGCACTGGAGCCTTGTAACGAAAACAACAACGCTGGAAATGATGCTCATAGAAGGGCCTTTAGGATTGGAGTTGGCAACGCTAGGTATATAGCAACATGGTGGCCTACACGTTATTGGTGAATAATCGCTCCGTCTCTGTTCTGTTTAACCTTGATACTTCTTGAAACCAAACTTGTTGTGGACTCGGCCGTTGGCACGTCAATTGAAATCTCACAGGCTTGTTGGGATGCAAACTCGATCTGGTGAGACAAGTGTTCGACATCGACCTTCCTTCTGCTATTCTTGATAGTTTCGATGCGGTAGTTAGTATGGATAGGTTATCCAGATGTCGTGCAGCTATACCCAGTGAGGAGAAAACTTTGCGTACCCCTCTCTTTAGTGAAGAATCGTTATCTGTTCTAAAGTGTCAGAGTGCATATCAGCAATGAAGGCCCAGAAGTGTCTAAGGAGGGATTACCCCGCTACATTAACAACCGTTACTGATGTTAAGGCTAAGGAAGTGAGGATCGAGGATCCACCAATTATTCGTGATTCCTCTCAGTGTGCTACTCAAGGAACTTTCAGGTTTACTTCCACAACTGTTAGGCAGAATCTCAGTTTGATCTCACGCCAGAGGCAACCTTAATTCTTTGTACTTCCTACCGTCTTGCGCCAGGAGGGACACAAGAACTGTCAAATCAACTACAGAGGCCGTGGGACGGAAGTTTTGTCGGACCTAGTTTTCGCTCCAGGGAGCCCCAGTTATATCCATGTAGATAAGCCTTTTCGTATGTGTTCTGATTATCGATAACTTAACAAGGTGGCAGTCAAGAACCGTTTGCCTCGACCATGTATTGACTACTTGTTGACTAGTGCGAGGGACAAGCTTCATTCGAGGATTAGCTAACGAACGAGCTACCGTCAGAGGGAAGTCCAAGGGGAGGATGTCCTAAAACGGCATATCAAACGCAATGCGGTCATTGCGACTTTGTATTCCATGACCCTTGGAATTAACCAACACACTGGCAGCTATATGGACCGCATGAATCGATCGTGTTTATTAACGGCATTTTGGATCATTTCCAGGAGAACGGAGCATCATGGACGACATTTGTATCTTATTTTAGAAGTCTTGTTAACTGTGACTTCTGGAATCGAGAAGTACATTTTTGGTCATGTAATCAGCAAAGTGGGAATACACGTGGATCTCGCTAAGATCCATTCTGTTAAAAACTGATCGACACCAAAGATCCCTCCGAGGATGCAGCAATTTCTTGGCCTCACTAGACACTATCGTAGATTCATCACAGGATTTTCGAAGATCGCGCAACTTAAATCTCTTTAACACAGCAAGGTGCTGTGTTCGTGAAAGACAAAATAGGAGGATGTCTTTTCAGCTTTCGAATCCCAACACTGCAATGCCCTGAGCATCGTCTCTACCCTAGGGTTCGAGTGATCTAGTGGTATACCGTGAGGGTTCGAATCAGAATCCCAGTTATGCGCCAATGCAACATGAAAAAGTGATGGCTTACGTAGTGGGTTTACAAGAAGAATTATGCGAGTCATAACCTGCGGTGGAAACTATGGACTTTGGATTTATGTTGGAGGCATCACTTGGACGGTACCAAATGCACTACTTAGACCGATCACAAGGGCCTCCCGTGTATATTGGTTTAGGAGGAGCTAAGCACGTAATGATATCACTGGATGGAGCTTTTGGACGATTATGACTGTGAAACCTGGACGTGCACGAGTTTTGGAGCTCGCTATCGACTTTAACATACCTGATCAAACTCGCCTTGTTCAAATTGAAGAACTGAAGGAAGAGAGTTCTCAATATTGACCCATGCGGGGCATGGGGAAGCAACCTTTGGTAGGTCGAACGATATATGCTACTTCACGAAACGAATATGGACCTCACTATACAGCAACCTTAGGGAACTGGTGCAGGCGAAGCACACGGGTCTCGATATCCTATTCATCAGAGTTTTGATAGGATGTATTAAAACCTGAAGACCGTGTGCGGGTGACCGGGCCTGAAGACCCACATAGCCACGCATGGGAACGAAGTTTGACATGTGGGAAAGTCAAGGTGGGATATTGGCAACCAGAAACACATGTATGGAAATGAGAACAGACTGCCATGGATTTTGTCACTAGTCTACTTACAACTCGAAACAGAAACATTATCACCTGAGTGATCATAGATGGACTCAAGTTACCAGCACACTTTCTTGCAATCAAGAGAACTGACGAGTCTTCACAGTTGTGAATGTTCCTCTGAGAGAGGCGGCTTTTAGGCACGAGGTGCCAACTCCTGTTACTTTTGATTTTAATCTATACCTGATTTATGTCAGGCATTACACAACATCCTTGCTCACGCCTAGACATGAGCATACGTATCATCACAGGGCAAACGGTTAGAGTAAACGCGCCATCGTGACACTTGAAGACATGCTGCGAGCATGTGTGTGATTGACTAAGAAAATTGGAAGGACACCTACCTTTGGTTGAGTTTACGGTAACAGTCACCATTATATTATTCAGACAACTCTGTTTGAGGCATTGCATGGGCAGTAACACTAATCTCCTTGTTGAATTAAGGTGGGTGACAACCTAATCACAAGTCCCGGACTTGTACTCGAAACTCTTGGGAAGATTGTCCAAATCAGAAACCGTATGGCGGCAATGCGTGACCGTCAGAAAAGCTACACTGACAAGCGTAGGAAACCGTTGGAGTTCACCGTGGGCGATCGTGTTATGTTGAAGTCAAGGTGCGTAAGCACAGTCGAATCCCGATCGTGAGAGTTCGTTGGAACTCGAGACGTGGACCGGAGTTCATGTGGAGCGTGAGGACCAGATGAAGCTCAAAAATCCTCAACTCTTTCCTGTTGACCAATCTAATTCTGATATCACTAGTGAATTTCGGGACGAAATTCCACTTCAAGTTGGGTATGATGTAGCACCTGAGGAAAATCTGCGGTAATCTTGAGTTACCACTTCACTTCTCTGGGCATACTTATCAAATTTCGGGACGAAATTTCTTTCAAGTTAGGGATGATGTGACAACCCGAAATCTCAATAGTTCTAGTATTGATTCCTGTTCATACCTTATACGTTGGTGTAGCCTGTGCGTACGTGAATTAATCAGTAAATTAATCATTGA
>JARYGA010056739.1:6817500-6825000 GCA_030545235.1 Helianthus tuberosus | reverse complement strand
CATTCCGTCCCTTTCATAAACATGGCAACATTTTAGTGAAAAATAGGTTATAGTTCAGCTCATTCACATATAAATGGGTTATGTTTTATCTTTTATCTTAAGCGGGTCAAATAAAAAATATAGCAATGTCGAAATCAAATTATTATATTTTATAATAATTTTCAACACTTTCTTTGTATACTTATAAAAAAATAGACAAACGAAAAGTGTTTAGCTGGGGAAGAACATTTCACACATGTTTAGCTGCATAGATTATATGATTAGCTCTTTAAAGCAAGTTGACCGTAAAATAAAATCTGAGCATAATTATTTAAACCCCTTATTAAAAAAGTTTTTAATTTATAGTTCACATTTGATCAACTGATCAAAGCAGGTTCAACATAATTTATAGTTCCAGTAAGCAACATGTTATTTTGTTGCCATTAATTAGACTAATCTTCAAACACAAAAGGTGATCCAAAACAAATCAACCTGTGTTGACCCGTATGGAAAAAAATGTTTTAACCCACTCATTTTCTCACCTTTACTGTGAAATGTTTAAGCAGAAAAATACTCAAACAATACCTTTATTGTTAATAAATATATGATTCAATTGTCCGGAAGATTTTTTTTTAAGATATAGTACATTTTGTAGTTTAGCTCAACAATTTACAAACGATCAATGAGTCATTTTTACCTCAACAATGGAGGAACTCGCTGTAGAAAGAAAAATGTTTTGCCTCACCAAGTCTTTATCGCTTGGCATAATCTTGGATTGTTCATCTACAATAGCACACAACATTGCAGAGTAAGTCAAACATTTAAGTGTTAGTTTTAATATCTAAAATAGTAACTGAGCTACATATATTAAAATTAGTTATTCTTCAAAACATATGCACCTGGATCAAGAGGTGACCAATTTTCTGCAAGTAACTGAGCTACATATATTAAAATTAGTTATTCTTCAAAACATATGCACCTGGATCAAGAGGTGACCAATTTTCTGGAATGAAGTAATACTTGCAGCCTACCTAACAACAATATCACAATTTTCAATTGGACACCTTCAATTCATCAACCAAAAACATCAATTCATAACAAAAACCGTTAACAAAATCAAACTGCGTGCGTGTGTGCGTGTGTGTGAGAGAGAAAGAGATAGAAAAGCTCCATGTATGGGCATAAGAAGCCGAATATTAGATTTACTAAAAAGAAAAGCTCCATGTATGGGCATAAGAAGCCCATACCTATTGGGCCTATGATGGGCTGCCAAAATAAAGGCTTAAAGAGGCCTAACAGGTTTAATCCATGAATCCTATTTAAAGCCCACAAATTAGCCTTATTACGCCACAACCAGCAACTACTAAAAAATATATACAAACCTTGATTTGACACATTAATCCCCAAATTTAAACCACTCCAGCTCCTAAAAAAATCATAGACCTGAGTCTTAGAGAGATATGAATACACCACAACCCCATTAACCATGCTAGAATTTCCCAACAATTTTCCAACAACCCCGGAATTTAACACTAAATAATTTCTGAAGATGAGAAGTTTATTACCCGCAAAAAACCAAAGAAAATAACGCAGAACTAACGACCAAGCCGAACCCGCCAAAGAAAATAATAATGAAGAAATTAATGATAAAATTACTTTTTTGTTTTTGGGGATTTTGTTAACTGCTAGGTAAAAGTATTTACCAAGTTTTCATCTGGTGCATAAGGGATTGAGCCGAGCCACTTCGTCCTCGCCCACATCTTCCATGCAGAAGTTTGGATTAAGATCTAGCTCGGCACATTTGTCCCAGAAAAAAAAACCCGTTCACCCTCAACCGATCATCTTGATCTTTCACTCCAATCGCCTTCCCATCACTACAAAGGCAGTCTATGATGCATGTTTTTGGTTCTCCGTAATCCCATAATCTTTATTCGCATACTCTGAAGCATTGAGTTTACACCACTCTGGTAATATACGACTCAGGTCAATGGTATTTTGAGAATTTGTAGTGCATGTAAAAACATCATCATTGAACGGGTCATGAGGATACAAATTAGATTGGGTAACAACTAAATTAGAGCATTTAACACCCATAGGGATATCAAGAATAGAAAAACGGTTTACCATTAGTTTCACTTCCTTAGCCACTTCCCTACAAGACGGTATGAGAATGTCAAATATATACACAAATGCCTTTCTACAAAATTTCAAATAGGAAAACAATGTTATTATTTTGGAATCATCTCAACCTATTATGGTCTCTTCGTTTATTTCAGTAAAAAAAAAGGTTGTTAAAAAAGTGCTAATTAAAGTTCTTTTATAAAAACAATAAAATACGATACTTTTAGTGTTTTAAAAGAGTCAATATGATATTATAAAATTATAAATTTTCAAAAGATAATTATGAAATTGCACCTTTTATTCTCTGTTAAGCTCTGAAGTAGTATCAAAATAATAATTTTGTACAAAGTGATATCTTATCATTTATGTTAGATAAAAAAAAGTTAAAAACCAAGAAAACAAATTATAAAATTCTCATATCTATAGGAAAATAAAAACTCACCTGAGGAGGTAGACCAAGCTCCAAAGAGTGGGCACATGACAAAACCGCCACCTAAACCATGTAAGCCGCCAACCAAACCAGCTAGAACACCACAAGAACAATATGAAACCAACTGTAGTATGCTAAGTTGGTTGCTGGCTAAATCTCCCATGTAAAAAAAACTTCAAAAAAGGAAAAGGCCAAACGGGTCAAACACATTAGAAGTCACCAAATGTAAAATTTCAAACCTGGGATATACAAATGTTCTAGATCAGCCCAACCCAAAGCAATCTGATTTATTATGTAAGTGCATAACAAAATATTATCTTACTCAACCTGAAACCGTTTTGATAGTTACCCAAACAGCTGGGCTTAGCCCATTTGCATCATGCCTTCACATTTGATTCTTTTGTCTTCACAGTTACCCCACCTAGGAGAGAAAAAATAAGCCCCGACATATTCTATAATACTCAATAGCCTTCACATCTGATTATTTTGTCTTTACATCTGATCAACCATACCTAGTATAGAAGAAATAAGCCCTAACATGTTCTGTAATACTCAACAACCTATAGAAAGATATGTGAGTTGGGGTCAGAATATCAAGTGCGCAGATTTAAAGTTTCTTTGAGCCAAATGAGAAATCAACACCAATATGCCTGCATAATAACATGAGGCGATGCAGAATAGTTGGCCACAATATCCTCCACGGGTCACGTTGGACATGGAAATAAAGAGACAAATGGTGAATCTAAAAGCCATCGACAATAAACGGCTTCCAGTAATCAAGTGCGCAGATTTAAAGCTTTTATCTGCAGCAACCTACAAGTGGCGAAAATTCTTTAGGTACCGGTTTGGTTAAATGAAAAAGAAAACCCAAATGTATTGATTCTATACCATAGACGATTGAGCTACATATTTCACTTCTTCTCAACATCCCTTTCCAGTTCCCTCCTTAACTACAAAGACAAATCATCATTCACGTCGGCATCTTCCCATTGCTGAGTTACATCCTTCTTCCTTCACATCCCATTCTACAAGTTTTATGACCATCAAATTATCATTCATAATCATCACCAACGTACATGTGATTGATAACACAGACAAGTTTGATATATATTAATAACAGATGACCACCATTTATATCCACATAGCTACATAAAACTAATTTATACTTACAGAGCCACATAAAACCAACGTTCTGACAACATGAACAAAGAAAATAAAGGCTTAAAAAATACCAAGATATTGTTTCCACCCCTTAATGGATCCTTAAAAATAGCTTTGGGACTGTTTAATTCATCAACTTCACAAAGTAACTAATAAATTAAAAAAGAAATAAAATTAACGTTAACTAAAAAAATATAAATCAAAGAAACAAAATACATACTAAAGTACTATCCTCTCCTGGGGCTTGACCGATGCTTGATCCATTATAATTCCATTTTGGCAACTTCTTGGAGTAACTCTCTAGTTTTGTAAGAGTCTATAAAAGAATTAAAAAATATCAGTTAAATAGGAAAAACACAAAATCTTTAACAATCGTTTAAAGAAAAATGAAAATCATTTTTTATAAACCAGATAAAGACTTTTACCAGATGTTTGACCAAAAAGAACACACACAAATAACAAAGATCTGGATCCTATGAACAACAACAACAACATAGAAAAATCAAACAAAAGTATAAATGGCAGACAACGTGAGATTCAAGGCAATTACATAAAATTCAAAATTTCCATACGTCTTCTAAATTAAAGAAACAAAGATTGTTTGGATGGACTTCTAAATAATTGTTCATAGAAACAATAATTATTGCTAAGATGAACAACTTATATGAATTCCCAAATCGAAACATTACTAACCTGGTCACTTTTTGGAGACGACGAAGATGATTCGTATATCATAAGAAAGCTTTGCTTATCTAATGGTTGAATCGAAAGGATTGTAGAGGATTCAAGAAAAAGGAACAAAAAGGCGAATTCTAAGAAGCGTTAATTATAAACTCATATCAAATTGATAAACAAATCTGAACAAAAATCCCCTCAATTGAAGAAAATACGTAGGCGGCGCTAGGGTTTTGAGAGGGAAGACAGAGAGAAAAGAGTTCTGTGGGCGTTATTGAATGAAAAGAGCTAGGAAGTTTAGAATTTTAGAAACAGTATATACCCGGGTCAAAATCCGGATCCCGTGTCTGCCCATATAAAAAAAAGGACCCGAATTTTTTCCCTCCAAAACCCATTCTAAGAAGCTCTAATAGCTTGACACATCAGCAAAAATTAACACATTTATTATATATAATAGATATTAAGCTTAAAAATAAAAAATAAAAAACACGTATAGTATTGAAATGAAGACAAGCAGTTTTCTTGGATTTGATGTAGGATAATGTAATGATGGTATTGGATATTGAAATGAAGACAATCAATTTTCTTAGATTTGATGTGATGGTTAGAAAAAGGTAGCCGTCATTCTCCAAATTATATTCAACCATCACATCAAATCCAAGAAAATTGCTTGTCTTCATTTCAATAGTATACGTTGTTTTTATTTTTTATTTTTATTTTTAAGCTTAATATATTACTATAGTTGAGAATCATCAATAGTATACATGGTTTAGTGGTTTTGATGTCGGGGCGAGAGGGAGCTGCTTCGAGGAGGCGACACCCACTAGTTTTGTCCGGGTCAAACTCTCCCCAAAGAAGGTAGGTGAGAAGGGCTCGGCTCCATGCTAGTCTTTCACCAATGGCTGACACTGAATTAGCGCGATGTGAAAGAGTCCGGGCTTAGTCGGCGGGGATAAGATTCTATTCTCGGAGTCTGGTGGGGAAGTTATAGATACTTTTCTATACTTTGTATCTGGAGTACTTAATTTAATTTCCTCAGTAGTATTGGGCTTTGGCGGTATTTATCATGCACTTTTAGGACCTGAGACGCTTGAAGAATATTTTCCATTCTTCGGTTATGTATGGAAAGATAGAAATAAAATGCCACAATTTTAGGTATTCATTTAATCTTGTTAGGTCTAGGTGCTTTTCTTCTAGTATTCAAGGCTCTTTATTTTGGGGGCGTATATGATACTTGGACTCCGGGAATATGACGAGAAGAAGATATTTTTTTGCCTAATTATAAGAATTTCATCTTTTATCTTGTTAATAGAGGCTTCTTGATCAAATCAATATCAATAATAAGGAATATAGAAAAAGGAATATAGAAAAGGGGTGGATTTTTGATTTTCTGTGACTTTTGATTCTTTATACAATTAGATCTTATGTCAACAAAGAAAACCCCATTCGTCTAATTTTGACTTGGATTCCGATAAACTAATTACTTGTTTGCTCAAAAAAATTGAACTTAATGTTTTAATTTTGATTCAAAGGAAAGAAAGTGTGGAGTTGAAATAACTCGCTCAGAACGCTTTTTAAAGGATTACCATCGGTGAGATACCACTCTGGAAGAGCTAGAATTATAACCTTGTGTCAGGACGTACGGGCCAAGGGACAGTCTCAGGTAGACAGTTTCTATGGGGCGTGGGCCTCCCAAAAGGTAACGGAGGCGTGCAAAGGTTTCCTCGGGCCGGACAGAGATAGGCCCTCGAGTGCAAAGGCAGATGGGAGCTTGACTGCAAGACCCACCCGTCGAGCAGGGACGAAAGTCGGCCTTAGTGATCCGACGGTGCCGAGTGGAAGGGTCGTCGCTCAACGGATAAAAGTTACTCTAGGGATAACAGGCTGATCTTCCCCAAGAGCTCACATCGAGGGGACGGTTTGGCACCTCGATGTCGGCTCTTCGCCACCTGGGGCTGTAATATGTTCCAAGGGTTGGGCTGTTCGACCATTAAAGCGGTACGTGAGATGGGTTCAGAATGTCGTGAGACAGTTCGGTCCATATCCGGTGTGGGCGTTAGAGCATTGATAGGACCTTTCCCTAGTACGAGAGGACCGGGAAGGACGCACCTCTGGTGTACCAGTTATCATGCCCACGGTAAACGCTGGGTAGCCAAGTGTGGAGCGGATAACTGCTGAAAGCATCTAAGTAGTAAGTCCACCCCAAGATGAGTGCTCTCCTATTCCAACTTCCCCAGAGCCTCCGGTAGCACAGCCGAGACAGCGACGGGTTCTCTGCCCTGTGGGGATGGACCGACAGAAGTAGGACAAAGGACTTATCGTGATGCCCGCGAACCAATTTACGATGTCTCCGTCGCTGACGTTCGTCAAGTAAGCCACGTGGATTGGCCACGGTCTTCTTCGGCTAATGAGACCTCGAATGACGGCTACCTTTTTCTAACCATCACATCAAATCCAAGAAAATTGCTTGTCTTCATTTCAATATCCACTACCATTATTACATTTTCCTACATCAAATCCAAGAAAATTGCTTGTCTTCATTCCAGTAGTATACGTGTTTTTTTTATTTTTAAGCTTAATATATAACTATAATTGAGAATCTTCAATAGTATACGTGGTTTAGTGGTTTTGATGTCAGGGCGAGAGGGAGCTGCTTCAAGGAGGTGACACCCACTAGTTTTGTCCGGGTCAAACTCTCCCCAAAGCAGGTAGGTGAGAGGGGCTCGGCTCCATGCAGGTCTTTCACCAACGGCTTTCACTGAATTAGCGCGATGCAAAAGAGTCTGGGCTTAGTCGACGGGGATTAGATTCTATTCTCGGAGTCTGGTGGGGAAGTTATAGATACTTTTCCATACTTTGTATCTGGAGAACTTCATTTAATTTCCTCTGTAGTATTGGGCTTTGGCTGTATTTATCATGCACTTTTAGGACCTGAGACGCTTGAAGAATCTTTTCCATTCTTCGGTTATGTATGGAAAGATAGAAATAAAATAACCACAATTTTAGGTATTCATTTAATCTTGTTAGGTCTAGGTGCTTTTTTTCTAGAATTCAAGGCTCTTTATTTTGGGGGCGTATATGATACTTGGGCTCCGGGTGCTTTGGGGAGAGTTTGACCCGGTCAAAACTAGTGG